>GL501495.1:462361-485932 GCA_000149185.1 Mayetiola destructor
TCAAACGATCAACTACAATTTCGATTCGATTGAATTAGTTGAGGCATTGAATAAAATACAACCAACACACACATCAATCCATCAATATGAGGATATATTTTCTTGGATTATTTTTGCTGATACATATAATCGGTAAGTTTTTCCAAGGTTTTCCACTTTATAAATGTGTAGCGTTGGCTTTTGAATTCACTTTCGCCAAGTGATTTACGTTTTCTTTTATTTTTCCATTGATTAACATAGATGTTAATTACTTTCTTTATGACAATTAATTTTATTTTCATTCAAACAGGTGTTAGCTTCTGCATATCCCATGATGATAATGCACACTAACTCTAACTTTCCCAAGAAATTAAAATCTCTTGTTCAATCTTTCACCACCACAAAAAACTAATCATTTAATCATTCAATCATAATTGATAAATAGCTCATTCAATGCAGCGAACGTAGATCATAATAATAAAAATAATAATTAGTTAATCAATTGATATTCGTACGATCAAACGATCCAGGAGATGGTGATATCTTATTAATGAATAAATTAAATTCCATGAATAGTTTTTGCATTTACAATGAAAATGAACAACGAATTGTGAGATCCAATACGATCAGTGAAACATTTACACTTTGATGCTTTAATTCAATAAACTTTATACTGACAATGAATAACCTTGAACGGATGCTGAGCTACCTGAAAATAATAATAAATAATTGGATTTGAAGAAACAATTATTTAGCAAAAATATTCACAGCATGCCTTCCATGGCATATGCTTCTAAGCGTTATTTTGCTGTGAACTGAATTGGAATTTTTTCAACAAAAAAAAAGTATGTGTGCATTGTTCAAGTGCTGAATACATGCTCAATATGTATAATCTGCATATCGCGATAAAAGTGAATAGTTTATTAAATTACAATAAATAAATTTGGAATCAGGCGCCTGACGCACAACATTCATCTATTATGTATTTATTAAATTTCAATTTGAACTATCGACAAATGTCGTTGTTTTTCTTAAATATTTTGAAAGAACGGATCATTAACCATTTTCCATTTACTATAACAATGTGACGATTCACAAATCGGCTATTAAATGTAGTCGTCTAATCCAAAGAAACTAAAATTCATTGAAAAAAAAAACACTTTCAAGAAAATAATTCGAATTACATATGACCAAAGTCTCCGGTGAACAAAGCGAAAAAAAAGAACAATTTTACTAATTACATGAGCATCGGACATCGGACATGGTTATTGCCTGTTAAAAAAAACCTTAACCTTAAGCACGACAAATTAAAATAATAATTGATGTTTGTTTGGTTTATATTTTGAGTCTGGGCAATTCAAAAAGACATTGTTAGTTAATTTTTTTTTTCGTGTTCGATATGGTCCAATTTAAGTTCATATTGCTGGAAAGCATTTAATTAAAAAGAATAATATGAACAGAAAAAAAAACAGAAAATTGCCGAAACAGTGAATATTTAACGATTTGCGTTTGAAAAAAAAATAAAAAAAAAAATTATCACCAGTTGCCTCGAGGGTGGATCGAACACCCGACCTTTAGATCTTCAGTCTAACGCTATCCCAACTTAGCTATCGAGGCACATGTTAGTATCACGGCCATAAAGCTATACCATATACCTCTTGTAGCAAGTAATGTTTACGACGATTAACAATGAATCGATAACACAACGAATACTAAAGAAATATATTCATAGTTCATGATTTGACAAACCAAAATTAATCAGCTCCGAATAATGTGAGTAACGTTTAACGTTATGACCAATTTTCATTCCATCTCTCGTACATTTCGGTTTTCTGGAGGCCAATTTCGTTTGTTCCATTACATTTTGTAATAATCAGATGGAATATGGGCATAGACTCCAAGTCTAGGAAATAACAATGTAAATTCAAAAGAATTTGAAAATATACACAAACTCAAAAGTCCGGTAAAGATATTAAATTATTTCTTATTTTTTTTTTTTGCGTTTCTTCTTTGGTGGCGAACATCATATGAATTCATAATGCTATTAAATGTGTCAACCGTACCGAAAAAAAAGAAGAAGAAAAAATTCGTTGGACAAATGTGGGTCAATCGATACCCACAACCATACCATTTCAATAGGTTGTCAGATCCGCAAACATTGTTCGTTGTGCGCTATTCGCTATCGATACATTTAAAGTTGTGAAAGAAATGATTCCAAAATGAATTCGGTTTCGGATATTCCAACATTGAACGATTCACACGCAGAAATATTAATTTAGTCCATTTTTGGTCGATACTAAATATAATCGAATGGATGTTTTCACTTTTGCACTCAAAAAATAAATAGACGACAGAATGTTATGTTGGTGCTGGAATCTCAAGGACCTACATATCGCACCTTTATATTTCATTACAGTCTATTTTTTGGTCAAACAATAAATCAACAGAGTTTTTGCATTTGCATACAAAATCACATCATTCATTTGGCCAGACTTGGAATTTCTAACCGGTTCATCAGATTCATTCAGTGATTTTTTTTTGTTTTTATCACGGCGAAAGAAAGATGAAGGACATCCGTACACACAATAAATAATACCTAATAATAATTACTATCGCTATTCACTTCTATCATAAAAATAAGGTGTCATTCAATTTGTTTCGCCAAACCTTGTAAAGTTGATAGATTTTATGGATGTCATGTCATAAATTTGAAGTTTTAATCGAAGATTGAAATGACCGTTAATTGTCAATGAATGATTACAGGTCATGGAGAATATTTTGTGTGCCCGAAGAACTTTTTCGGATTCTCCATTTGACAACCTCACCTAAGCCCCAACATTAAAATTTATCCATGAAATTATTTTTAATGTGACGTTTTATCATCATTCTGGTTGCTGGTCATCAATTTTTCCGAAACATAGGGTTTTCGTTCGTCATTTTCGAATGATCAGCTTAACCGTGTCAATTACCTTATGTTAAATGGCTGAAAATCTTATTCAATAGTCGGCTACAAAATGCTTGAGTTTTTTTTTTCATTGTTTTTGTTTGTGTTTTTCCCGGAAAGTTTAAAAACTCGTATTGACTCCGGGGCTCGTAATGACTCGTCAAACAAATTAATGGCGAATGTGATTGAGTGATTTGTGTTTGAGTGTTTTTACATTAATAGATTCATACATATTTTTTCGAAATATATAATTATGCATTTGAACGATTATTATATTTGTCAGGCAAATGCACTTTCTAAAACGAGGCTGAAACTTGAATTCATTCTGCCATCCACCATCCACCGCACGCATTAAAAAATCACCATTGAAAATATCACAATCGAATGGACGATCGAATCCTGTTCGATGGAATTCGTAAACAAATTACATATTTGTCGTGGATGACATTTTAATGAACAACGTTCTATGAGTGTCGCATTTCATTTCGTTGCGGTTCATTTTATTTTGTCGTTGTGAAAGTTAATCGATGTCGATATATTTCAAACACACACACAGACACACACAAAACTATAAATAATAATTTGCAAATTGTTTGCATATTGTAAATACAAAGCACTCAAACATTCACGTGTATTCTTGAAGTTTTGTATTGAATTTCTCATTTTTCTTTTGCATGGCTGGCTTCGACGTTTATAAATCCATACTATTCTCACCATCGTTTGATTATGGCTATTAAATGCTTGTTTAACGATGCACTGGCCACCGTTTTTCTTCGCCTTACAATTTTAAAAAAGAGAAAAATTGTATAGAATCAATTGCCATTACAACGTTATAAGTACTCACAATTCACAAAGAGAAAACATCTTCTTCTTCTTTTATTTTCTTTCTTCATCATTCATCATTCATCATTCTCTCCACCAAAGTCAATGATCGAAACCTGTTCTTTTCAAATTATTACACACAAACACTTTGTGCCAACAAATATTCAATTGATCAATTGATCATTACACTGTCCAATTAAATGAACCCAAACCCAGACACATGATTCGTATTATTACGTTAAGTGATTCATCGATTTATGTTATTTATTCCATTCAATTAAACAAAACATTGATATCATAGACACTTGATCAATCATCACAATTTAAATAAAATGAAATTTAATGTGAAATTGAAGCTCGCACAATTACTGTTGTTGTCTAACAAAGAAATTTAAATATCATTGCATGGCATATTCTTAGCCTAACCAACGATTGTTTGGCCATATCACATTCTTTTGTTAATTATTATTTTTTATTTGTTCATTGAAAATGAATGATAAATGGGCTAACGGATTTGGATTCGATCTGCTATTAAAGAAAAAAAGAAAAACGATCGTTTTTATTGATTGAAAACTGGCACTTTTATACCGGCCAATATAAAAAAATTAATAGCACACATTTCATTCGTCCATTTATAGATCCATATTATTGCGTGTGAATCATTATCCCGATTTCATCTTCAAAATTGTGTTGTTGTTGTTTTTCTATTCATTTTATTTCTCCAAATTTTTTCAGGTGAATTGGACGCGACCTGCGTTTTTGAATCCGAATATGGTTTCACATTTAATTGCAACTTTAAAAAATCGTCATTATTTCGGGTACGAAATTTGGGTGGCGTTAAAGCGCATTTCGGTTTAGGTAATACAATTGACACCTAATTTTTGAATATTTACGCATTTTATTTCAATGGTCATTGATCACATGGATCATGGATCAAAGATCATTATGGCGTTGTATATTATTGTGTTGTTGAACCATCGCAATCTTTCTCGCATAGTTTTTTAAATGTTTTTAATTGGTTGATATTTGAATGCGTTGAATGCGTGACATTGACCAAATGTTAGTCGATCAAGTTTAAATATTAATTTTTTTGGATATAAAAAAAAAACAAGAAAAAAAAAGAATTATTGAAAAGCAATCATTGGAACGAATATTTGAATCATTTGGTTCAAGTTTCAGCCCAACAAATGGATTATTGTGTGTTGTTTGCTTTTCAAAATTAGTGGCGCATGAATGTCCATAAGAAACTATCGGTTTCAATGCAAAAACTGTAATTATTACTATCATCTTTTTCCTATCACTTTCAATTAGACACCATTTTTACTACAATATTCGGCCTACAGTCGTTAGTCGTTACTGAATCCTGATCACTTTTGTACATAAATAATTGAATTTTCCTTTCATCTGCTCTTTGATTTAAATAATATTTAATCTCTTGTGCATATTTACTTTTTGTTATGGATTTTCGGATCTTCTTCAACATTTTCTCGTTGCACAAGTTCAAATTGCATGTCAAATAGTCCAAACGATTTTAATATAACCGATTTTCTGTAAAATCATTTTTATTTGAAATTTGAAATAACAATAATGAGTAAAATTGCTTTGATTCAACCACAACTTTACTACATATTCAATTGTTGCAACAAAATAAATAATAAATAAATAATCAAGCGGATTTTCTATTTTCGCCGTAATAAAGGTTTCAGTGTTGGTGATGAGCTCGGTTTGGCAGAAAGTTTGAATAATGTGGAAGTCGATAAACGTCGATCAGTGAGCCAATTCGAAGGTGCACTTGCGGCCAATTCAATCGGAACAATACCAGCTTCAAAATTGCCGGTAGGAAATTTTGTTTCTTGATGTTCACAGTTCAAACTGATTAAAGTATTTTTTTTATTTTTTTTGTTGGTAATTTGTTGGTTTTGTTTACACAGTCACCACAGTCCATAGAAAAACGAACCATCAATCAACCATATCAATTTGCATTTAAACCGGCAATGCCCGCAACAACACGTGCACCAATTTTCTATAAACGAAATACACCGCAAGCAATGACTGAAGCACAACCATTACCGCTTGGCGTTCCGGCATTTAAACCATTGCAATCAACAGCAAATATACAATCAATGCTAAACAAACCAAATGAATCATCGTTGAATCGCAGAGTGGCCATACATCAGGTGGCATCACCAAATCTTTCAGCAGCCAATTTAACATTCATTCAATCGCAACTTATGCAACCAAATGCTGGCATTGCCAAACAAAATCCAATGGTCATTTCACCACAAGCGAATGCATTCCGTGTGCCAGCATTTCAAGCATTACCAGCTTCAGTGTCACGCATTTCGAACGGACAAATTATTCATGCAAACAATGATATCCGGAAGGCAACCACAAATACACCGAGCTATAATACGATTCAAGTCAGTCGAATCGATGTAAGTTAATCATATCAATATTAATGCCAAATTTTGAATGTCATTGCCAATGAAGACACCGGTCACTAATTACAAATTTGATTTGATTGTTTGTTTTGCCAGAATTTGAATCGAAATGAAGATTCAATCAATCGAAAATCATCAACAACTGAAACACCATTGCCACAGGTCGATCTCAAAGGACACACAGTCGAAGAATTGGCCGCTGTGGCTAATGTAAGCGTATCTGCGATTAAAAAAGCAATTGAAATGCGACAAAAACAATTGTTGGCCGAACACGAGGAAATGATTCAAAAGCAACGTCTCGAAGCAGAATTGAAACGAGATGAAATGATTGCCAAACAATTGGCCATGTATCAACAGGAACATCAAAAGTTTTTGGCTACAAGCACCACTGAAGCTCCAATAACTGTATCAACTACAACAACAACGACAACACAAAAACCCACACCGGCTCCATCACAGAAGAACACTGGCAAAGTTAAACCGATTGCCATTCAGAGCAAAGTAAATTTTCCAACAATGTCAAAATTATCATGTTGTTAAAGTTGGATTTAATTAATGTTGTTTTTGTTCTTCAGGTGATGAATGCTCCAAAAGAATACTATCCGGTGGGCTATGAAAAGAATTTCGATGATAATTTTACATCAAAAGTGGATCTACCACCAACAACATTCCATTGTGGTGATCAAAAACATTTTCCAGGTCTTTATGCTGATACCGACTTGGGCTGTATGGTAAGTTTGATCGCAAACAAAAACCGTCTCCACCTCGAACGATCGTCAAAAGTTTTAAAAACTGTTTTCTTTTTCCTTCTTCAAATTCTCTCCCTCTCTCTCTCCTTCTCTTTTCATTTCATTCCATTCAAAGGTTTTCCATGTGTGTGCGCTCACCGATGATGGTCTTATAATGAAATCATTTTTATGTCCGGAAAGTACGTTGTTCGATCAAACGGTGCTAAAATGCAATTGGTGGTTCTATGTGGACTGTAAATCGAGTAAAACACTGTATGACTCCAATTTACCAGTTTCAAAAAGCTATCAACTCATGAAAGCGTTAACATTCTTTTCAAATTATAAAAAAAATAAATCATCAAATGAAACGGAGCCCGCTGTCGATATTGAAGCATTACAAAATTCGGTGCTTACCAAACGAAACGCTAAAAAACTTGACAAAGTTGAGAAGAAAGATTGATTTAGACATTTAGTTGATTAGGAAAACCATTAGCAATTAGTTGACCATTTAAATGAAGAAAAAAAGTCTTTGATCTTTGATGATAAAATTCCTTGGATCCATTCAGTGAAAAACGAAATTCCGTTCAACGACGAAAATAGAGTGATTAATAGATTTTAGTTTGTAAATATATTGAATTACAAGAGGCAAAGAGGATCTTTACCAACAACAAAACACAATGTGTACGATGTACGTGTGAACTTTTTAAATGAATCTTTTCGTCTTTGTTTTTTCATCTTCTTCAATACATTTTTTGGGCGATAAACAAATTCCCCTTGCATGGAATCATAAAATAATAATTATTATTTATTTATTGATTTCGATCGATTATTAATTAATTTGTATTGATTACAAATTAAGTATAATTTTTAGTTTTAAAGCACACACACACACACACTTTACATCGTGAAGATTGAAAAATATCCATTTAATTATAAAGAATAATGTTTGAAGTAGTCGAAATGAGAATAGAGAATAAAAGCATAAAATGATAATTGATAAATAATAATCTTCCAGTGAAAATGGTTGCATTTTGTATTATTATTATTTAGAGTGTTATTGGAATGCTATTTGGATCATGTTTTAGCGTAGATTATGTTCCTAAATTACCTCTTACCTTCCTGACATGCATTTTAGTGGACTGCATTCCAAGAAACACACTGCACCAAATAACACGAAAAAAACAAAAACATACAAAAATACTCACCATAAAAATAACTTTCATTCCAATTCTCAATGGAATGGAAAAACAAGTTTGAGGCGCCGCAACATTTTGTATGGATTTTGTATTTGGATCAATTGTTGTCAATTGCATGCATGCGTGCATATTTAGTGAAAGCATTGTCATTTCAGGTTTGTACATTGAAACATGGTTTGCGGCAATGAACAACATCAACAATCAACATCAATATCAACTTGCAACAATAATCACAATGCACAATGAATGTCCCGAGTAAGTAAGATCGGTAATGACTGTGGTGATGAACAACGGTGAAAACAGAATGTATTCTACTTTTGAAATGACAATCAATTTCTTTTTGCATTTGGCTGTAAATTGAAAGAAAATTTTAGTTTTGCTTAAAAACATTGTATTTTATTTAACACAAATGGGCGAAAAAAAAACGTAATTTGCAACAAAACTACAAAATCTATTCAAAGCTTTATCTTCAAAAATAGTAAAATTCAAAGTTCATTCGTTCGTTTAGATCCAAACATGATCGATGTGTGCCTGTCATTTGCATCACTGTTTATAAATAGATGTTTGAAACAAAATTTGCTAAAGCTATTCCAATACCAGATAATCCTCTATTCCACAGCTCAACTAGATTTTTTTTTCTTTTTTATTTCTATTATTTATTCATCAATTCAATTTATGCATTTTATTTTATTTTTTTTCTGTTTAGTGAAAAGAAGATAGAAAGGCGATGCGCCATTAACATAGTTGCTGTTAATTTTCTACGGTTTTTTTCCCCTCCGATTAAAACTAAAAATAAATGTTTTGATTTATCGCTTATCGTACAACATGTAAAGCGATCGTTGAATTTTTCGTAGTTAAAATTTCGCAAATGCGATCTTCAACGGGTCGGCTAACCTCATGCCAAATGCATTTGCTCTTCAAAATGGAAACTTCTTCAAGCGGTGACCGAAAAATGACTAAAACCGTAATGCAAAGTCCATCATAGGCAGCGGCCGGACTGCCATTACATTGCAGTGCCGTCGATTGTGGTGAATGTTCAATCGATAAAATGCCATGCGGTCGATGTTGTGGCAATTCAGCACCAAATAATTCAATCATAAATTTACGTAGCGTTGCATGAATACTGCGTGCATGATTTATTTCAACACTTGGAAAGTGATATGCATTTTTTTCACTTAATAAAATGTTTACACGATTATTGCTTCGCTTTTTAATAATGGCCACAACACGCAAATAGTTTTTTGCATGCGATTTGGTGGCTGGCAAAATACGTTTGTGCCATTGTAATGGACGATCGATGGTAACATTTTCCAAATTTTGATGATAATTTCGTCCAAGTTCGATCAATGGCAAAATATCATTTGCTCGTAAATTTAATTCACTCAAATCGGCAATCCATTTGGCCTGTAATGACTCAGCATCGGCATTTTTGGGTGTTTTTAATTCACCGCTTAAAACTCGACCCGTGCATACAAATCGATACCATGATCCGCCAGCACATTCTAAACCCAATAATGTTGTCACCTCAATGTTAAGTCCCGTTTCTTCGAGCACTTCACGGATTGCCGCTTCAACAATTGTTTCACCACATTCCATACGACCGGCTGGCAAATACCATTTGCCAGCGCATGATTTTTTTGCTTCTTGAATCATGAGCACTTCATGTTTTTCGTTAATTAAAACACAGGCCACAATGTAGGTCACTGTTTTGCCCAATACCGGAACAAAATCGGATGATGATAACGGTTGAACACCTTGAGCTTCGAATGCTGCATTTTGTTCTTCAAGCGTAAAATCGCATAGCGTGTCAACGTCTTCATCAATTGGCATGCCATCCAGCACCAGCTGAACATTTTGTTCGATCGATTGTGACATTTTTGGAGTTGGTTTGATCGCTTTCGTTTGTGTTTGGTTTTTTTCTTTCTGCAGCGACAATACGTGCACAGCACTGAATACTCAATTGAATAGCGAAGCAATCGATAGCTGATTATATTATTTATGAGCTTTTTATCAATGGATTGGAATTTCGTCGTTGGTCGGCACTTTAAAATTCGAAATGAAAAACTCTTTCGAATTTTGGCAATTCACTAAATGTTATCGTTTATCGAATGCAACGGTGCTACTTCAAATGATGATTGTTCAGGTTTACTTAACAAGCCACACTACTGTGTAAAGCCAATAGTTAACCATTTCCACTACTCCAGCGTATTTGTTGTGTCTCATGTATGAATATGGACTTGCAATTGCAATTGTTTTTTTTCTCTATTTTTGCACGTTTGAAACACTCTTTGTTTTTCTTTTATATATTTTGTTTTCCATTTGTTCTTCAAATATTTGAAATTTACGTTTCACTGTATACCCGGTATACATAGGTTGCATGTATAAACACAACACAACGAAATGACTGAATGTGTATATTCAGATTTACAACCAAACGAACCAAATGAAAACGATTAAAAAGTTTAACATCAATTTTTCTTTGTGTTCCGTTCTTCGATTCTCTCGTTAAGGCACGAGCTTGCACACAACTCTGCAGCTAAGCAGCAACGATTTCATGTATACGATTACTCAGTAGTATTTCGATAATTATAAACAATGTTGATGCAGGTATTATTACAAGACATTTGTTTTGAGTAGATTGAACATTGTATGAGGTGTACCATTACGATCAGAGCACCTTAAACATCTAAAAGGCCTGCATTGCTGCTTTTGGTTTCGTTTTAATTTGAATCAAATTCCAAACGTATGTGACACACAATTGGCAATGATGTCTCTCTTTTTTTTGCCACTATGAACACACTGAAAACAATGACAATTATCGCAATAATAATTGAGAAAGTCACAATTTTCCGGCAAACAAACAGCAACAACGGATTAAACAAAAAAAAAATTGATAAAAATTCACAGCACAAGCTGTGATCGAACATATGCTGAGTGAGTATTGGATACACCGGAACGGTACATTCTTTATTCGATTGTTGTTGATTGTTGATAAGCTATAAGTTTTCTGGTATTTGATGTATTATCCATTTCTCAATCTTATGCGTGTTTTTCGTCAAACAAAAGACAATGTGAAAGCTGAACAGAATTCGATCCAAATCAGTTTAACAATTTTCGGATTCTGATGTGAATTATTTTTTTTTTGTTTCGGTTTTTATTTTTTCCCGTTTTTACTGTAAACGTTTTTTTTTCTTCTATTTTAATTATTTATTATTATTCGGTGAATCAATCAACAATGAAAGCCATAATTGAATGTACAACGCATCAATTCGAATTGATTCGTTTTAATCAGGTTACAAAACCATTTGATACGCAGTTCTTTTTTTCTTATGAGCCGCGCGCAAATAACTTTTTGCTATTTTATTCTTAGTTTTTCGATCTGTTCGGTTTCTTCAGCCTTTAATATGGGATATATACGCCTATTTATTAAATCTATTGACACGTTACTTAAAAAAATACAACGAATGCACTTTTTTATCTTCGGAAAATATGGGCGCGACACTTTATTACTCACAATTAATCAAATTCACAAATAATATTCCAACATCTCGTTCAGTCGACGGTTGCGTGCGAATTGAATAGTTTTCATCATGCCTTCAGTCTTAAGTCTTGAAACCGACGAAGATGCGATTGATGTTTAAAATTTGGATGCCGATTTGATTATATCACTCGTGAACAAGTTCTTGTTGTCGTTTGGATGTTTTTTTCTTTCATTTTTTTTGGATGAATCGTATCTTCTTTCTCCTCTGGTCACTTTGTCGTTAATCTACTTGCTGCCTAATATCTTATAAATACTGGTTACCATAAAGACTGGTTTGTAATTCATTTGTCTATTTTCGACAACCGTTTCTTTCAAAACGAACAAAACCGTTCAACGAATTATCGATGAATGATTCACGAATGGAGCTTACTGACGCATTCAGTTGTTGTTTTCAACACGTTCGTCACGTTTTTGCGCAATATAGCCAAGAATCTGGCCCAATAAGCCAAGCGCGCCTTCATCCGACGAAGAGAGGGGAAGAAAACAAGAAAAGAAAAACACGTTAATTTTTTTTTTTTTTCATTCGGAATTCAATTTAAAGCATTCGATTGTTTTTCATCATTTGTTATATGTGAAGATGATTTATTGTCGGGCGATTGCCATATTTGAAATGAAAACAAAATAATGATCCAATCATATCTAAAAATAACAGAATTTTTGTTTTTGTTGCAGTGGAGATTCGACACTATGAATTGAATGAAATAATCATAATGACTGCGAATGATGAATTTTTGGGTTGCGATTTAAAATGATTTGAATTTCAATTAACTCGTTGAAGCGATTTGGTAATTTGGCAGATAACCATTTTCTATTTTCTAAACTCATCAGCAAATTGGACTGCACTTCAAGGTTCTTCAATATTCAACATTAATGTTGATGATTATTTATTTATTGTAAAATGTTGAAGTCGATCAAATCAATTGGTGGCTAATTCTTAATGCAGTTAGCTAGCATATAATAATTCGATGATACAATTTCTAACTAACAGAGCATGAGAGCACGTATTCATCGAACCAAATAACAATTTACAGCTGCTCACGGCTCAAAAACATTCATCAATGGCAATGTCTGCATTTCCATTTACGTTTAATTTTCGTTTCCCGTTAGATGGTATTTTTTTATATTGTTATTATTATTATTATTGCATCGATGCAATCGTGTCAATGATATATTTTCATGGTTAATAAATAAAGAAATAACAAAAAATCCGTATGTTGGCAGGCCCAAATACCGCCACTCACAACATTGAAATCATTTATCGAATTTCTTTCAATTATTTATTTATTTCTTCATTTATTTTATATTCGTTAAATCAATTGATGTTAAAATAGCCGTGAAAGAAATTTAATGAACAAGGCCTGTTCTCTAAGCATTAAGAAATTTTCTTTTTGAAGACACAATTATTTGCACTCACTTTTTCCTTTGATATGGCACTGATTGAATGATGAACTAAGATTGTGGATTGTTCACATGATTTCGATAAATAGTACAATGATGTCATCAGTTGGAGCTTCGTTCATCGTTCAACATCATTTTCCATTATTGTGGTTTTTTTTTCTTCTTCTTCTGAACTTTAATTAGAAAAATGTCAAAACAATTTATTCAAGCAAAAGATACCGATTCATGTAAACAACAATCAGTGAGATTTTTATTATGCATACTATGGTGAACTGTCAAAATGTTTCATTTTTTCTCTTTCTCCCCCCTCCTCTCTCTCTCTCTTTTGGACTTGTTTTGATAGCCAAATGTTTGCCTAGTGACATCTATTTCGCTTGATGTCTTGATTCGGAACTAATTCATACAGGCATTCGATAAAATTACGAATTTTCATATATTTGTTTTGAGCAGTGTTTTTTTCTTCTTATTATTTCATATAAGATTCATTATGAATCGCCTTTTACTTTGAGGAATTGGATGGACGGATTTTGGATAATCACTGAAAGAATGAAATTATAAAACAAACATAAATCAAAATCCAATGACTCGCGACTCTAATCTGACGAAAATAATAAAAAAATAATTATCGACTTTCATGAAATTCAAATATTTACCATGCGAAAATCGAAATGAAGATTCGTTTCTCTCTATATATATTTTTTTGATCAAAATAAAGCACACTTAATTTTTTCTTCCAACAATAAAAAATTAATTTACAAATATATGATTTCAATCTTGTTTTTTCTTCATCGAATTTTATTATTCTTTATTGATTCCAAATTTCCAAACATTTTGCACATTGAAAGTTCCGAAAATCTGGTCTACGAATTAGAGCTGCCTCTACTCGGTGATCTGCGGCCACTACTACCGGCTGTTGAAGGATTGCCTGCACCTCCAATCGATGATAGTGTCCGCGGTGTACGTGGTCCAGTTGTGCTTGAGGCAGTTGTTGTTTGCCCTGTGTTAGGGCGACTACCAGATTGGCTATTTGTTGTAGTACCAGCTTCACGTTGACGATCTATCATCTGTTGTACATGACTTGTAGGACTTGTTGGTGTCCTTGTTCCGCTGCTTGAACCGCTGCTTGAAGCGCTACTGGCAGAACCGCCATTACCCCTGTTGGCTGCTTCACGTTCGGCACGTTGACGATCTATCATCTGTTGTACATGACTTGTAGGACTTGTTGGTGTTCTTGTTCCGCTGCTTGAACCGCTGCTTGAACCGCCGCTGGTGGAACCACCATTACCTCTGTTAGCTGCATCGCGTTCGGCGCGTTGACGATCTATCATTTGTTGTATAGCCCTGGTAGGACTCGGTGGAGTACCACTGCCGGTACTACTGGTTGGCAAAGCAATCTGAAAATAAAAACAAATTTTGAATAAAAACTAAATTCAATTGGTGGTCAATATTGAACACTTATTATTATTATTATTATTAATTACCAATGCAATTGATACGCTCAAAAATAAAATTGAAAAATTCATTTTCACTTGTTAGTGCTGTGTCGACAATCGAAAGCGATTGATTATTATGCACAATATAGCATCCATTTATATAGGTGTGGGCAACAAACAATTTTTTGATGAAAATGCGTCATTTTTCTGCAAAAACAATTTTTGTTTGGAAAAAAGAAACTTATTTAATGGAGCGTCATTCGATAAAAACATAGACCAAAACATTTATTCAACGGAAAATCAATAAAAAAAACCGTCAATAAATTTAGAGATAAATGAATTGAGAACGAATTATCGAAAACAATAATCAATATGATGCAAATTATACGAGAAATGGATTGTTTATTATTCTACACAATACAGCATCCGTTTACATAGGAGCGTGCAATACGCAATATTTTAATGAAAATGCGTCATTTTCTCTGCACAAACTTTATGTGATTGGCAAAAAAAAAAAAAATCTTTTTAAATGAAGTGCCATTCGGAAAAAACATAGGCTCAAAATATTTATTCAACGAAAAATCAATAAAAAACGACAATTCAATTTATCGAAAACAATTATTATGACGCAAATTATACGGGGAATGGATTGTTCATTATTTTTCACAATAAAGCATACATTTAAATGTATAGGAGTGAACGATGAATAATTGTTCGAAGAGAATTCGTCATTTTTCTGGAAAAACAAAACTGATACACAGCAAGCTGGCAGTTCAGTTGCATTTTCTAACAAGTTCTTTACGTTTCGCGTTATATTTGGCGCAATAAATCAAATGCGCCTCCATTCACGAAAGGGAAAAAAGGAGAAGAAAAGAAGAAGAAAAACGCGTCAAAAAACCAAAAGAAAACCCTAATTTGGGTACCGGCTGTCGACCATGTACAAGTACAATGTACACAGTATGCAATGGAGTGGTGGGCTTTTTTTCATGTGTACATGGTCGGTTAAACACGATGCAGGACGAACTAAAAGCAACGGTTACACGTCTCGCGTCTTTCGTCTATTTATCAATGCAAACGATCACATTTACATGTGTCCAATGTTGTTTTCAATGTTTTAAAATGAAAGACGTTTTGATTTTGATAGAATTCGATTTTCAGATGGGAAACAGATTACCTTATTTTTTCCAATCAATCGGAAATCATTGTGTAAAATGTTTATTCGGAAAAGTTATGGAATTTCTAAGATTGTCCAATACGAAACACAAAAAGAGAGTGAGGAAAAATGTCTGATCGAAATAAAGCACACCTAATTTTTCCTTTCAACGATAAAATAGTATAAACGAAAACCAAATTTTTATTCGGAAAAATTAATTTACAAATAAATGATTTCAGTCATGTTCATCTGAATTTTATTATTCTTTATTGATTCCAAAATTTCGAAACATTTTGCATTTTCAAATGACTACTAAACAATAAATCTCAAATAACAAACAAGGCATAAGACAACAGACTATTAAATACTCACACATTTGTACGACATCAAACTGATATTTTTTAGTTGCATTTTTTAACAAATTCTTCACGTTTTGCATAATATCTGGCCCAACACATCAAGTGCGCCTTCATGCACGAGAGGGACAACAGAAGAAAACAATAAAAATCATAAGAAATCCTTAATTTGGGTAGGAGACGTTCATCTTTAATCATGTACAATATACACAATATGCAATGGAGTGGTGAACTCTTCTTATGTGTGCATGGTCAGTTAAACAGACGTAGACGAATTAAAAGCAACAAAGAGCATCGGCTCTTTCTTTTTTTTCAGTTATCAATGGATACAATCAGACACACACACGAACACACACATGTTGTGTTTAATGTTGTTTTCAATGTTTTAAAGTGAAAGACGAGTTTTGTTTTAAATACACAGCATACAATACCAATTTATGGTCACATGTAATAATCGCCAATTTCACCAGCCATCATCCATCTGCTTAATTTGATATAACATTCAACGTGATGAATCAGTTTAGTTTGGGCTTTTGCAACGACTGTACACTGTACACGGATAGAAAAATTTATTCTCGTTAGAAAATTCGATGAAAACAAAACAGCGATTCGGAAAAACGCATCAATCAATAAAATGTTTTAATCATAATTTTCGGAATCAAGTGCAAAGTTTCTTACTACATAATTATCGATTAGTTATTTGAGTGAGAATTGTTGTTTTACCCTCAGGTAGGCCCATTTGCTAGATATATTAGATTTTATGCATCCTTCTCACCATCAATGAAAAGTGGCATTTTTTTCCTCATTCAACAGAAAAACTTTCAAACCAGTTATGACTTGTTGCGTGATTACTTTCTCACAAGAATCTCGTTTTGTTCAACACCCAAGAATCATATTATTTCCAGTTAATTGTTATTGGTTGTTAATTCATAATATAATTCCACTCAGTTAAACGATACAGAAAAAGGCCTGTAATAACAACCGCATTGACATTTTTCAGAATAATCCAAAAGTCAACAATCGTTGTGGACGAATGTAATTAAGTGATCAAATTCACTGGTTGTGCCGCACCATAATCATCACATGCAACATGTCAATAGCAAATATCGATGAGGCCAATGGCTTTTACTCGGCTACAATCTCTACAATTATTCATTCGATTCAAAGCTTTGGATTTGCATCCAATTCGAATGCCCCCTCCCAACCCGAAAACAAACATCCACAACGGAATGTAAATGTGACAAGAACAAAAGAGATTAATTAATGAAAATGGTTTTTTTTTCTTCTGGTCTCTCTTTCGGGCAGTTTACTGGTGAAATGTTGTAAGCTAATCTAATTACATAAAACGAGTCACTGAATTTTCGGCATTTCTCGAAAACACGATAAATTTCAGTTCATTTACACGAATAACAAGTCTATGACATAAAAGTGAAATTTCTCTTGATAACTGAGAAAAAAAAAGAAAGAAAAAGAATGTATTCCGTTGCAGATCATTATTATAACAAATGACCATGAACAAATTGAAACGAACGAACGATCGTTCTTTTTAATTCAATTTTAAAAGTCCAACCGTCAGGCTCTTCAATTGTTTTTGCAATCCATTGTTATGCATCGTTGCTAATTTATAGTTTATTATGTTTTGAAGTCTTTGAAGTGGCCAATAAATGTCTAACGTTCGATGGATTTGGCATGCTTTGGTGCTTCCATTAAATTGATTAAATGGCCAATTTGAAGTTTAACTCAATTGCATTGACCGTCAATTTAAAATGCATTCGTTACCTGTAATTACATCGTAAATTATTATTATCAATTGTTTTCAATTTATCACTCGAGTGTAATTGCTACGAGTCGTGTCCAATGGAAAAAATACAAATCGTAATTTCATCTCATTGACCCGACAGTAACTAGCAAAATTTTCTATTTCGACATAAACACAGTTCACAGTTGGAATCTGGGCTGTAAAATGGCTGTTGATCGTTGATCGAACTTTTTCTTTCATTAAATTGGCGAATATTTGCATTATTTCTCACTTCGAAATGAACGTTGAAGTCATTGAATTTATTTTTTTTCTTCTTCTCGAAACTCAGTGCATTAGAAGCAGTGACACTATGTCAATGTTTGGATGTTAACATCGATTGCCACATTCATGTTCACTTAAGATTACGACAAATCCAATTTTTTGCACATTCGTAAGTGCCATCGAGCGAAAAAATAACGAAAAGTGAAAACAAATTATGCGATTAAAGCATGCAATTGTTGAATCTTTGCGGTACTGGCTTTGGCTTTGAATATCAGTTTTTATTTTTTTACGAAATGATATCCGGTTTTTGAATGGATTTAACAATGTTTCCGATTGAATAACAGTAATGAAATAAAATGAACAGTAAATCGTATTGACTCGAGGGTTTTTGCATAAAAATGGAGCCATTTTGACAGCTATTGAGTCAATCGAATCGTATTTTTATTTGAAATAATTTCGATTCATTAGCCGTTTATCGTTTATCCAATAGCAAATAATAATCATCGATTATTTATCAAATGAAATAGATTTTATTTGTCATTGACCATGAACAATAGGCTCACAATGTCTCAATAAATATTTTTAATGAACAGTGAAAGTCAATCAATATCAAATAGTTGTGGGCCTGCGATTGTGGTTGAATGGTTTTCCTTGATGGAAATTCAGTTGGATTCCCATGAAGAACGTATTTATTTTGCATGTGAATATCTGAAGTGGCTGCACTGCAGTGCATGCACTGTGTGTGTGTTTTTTTTTTTCAATACACAATTGCAAATAAAATATATCCGTAAATGATTTTTGAAACATTCGCTTTCATCTCGTTTAAATTTTGTTATTATGCATTCTGCAACTGAAAAACTCAAAATCAAATGCTCAACGAACATTCGCGAACATATTTTGCACATATTAAAACCAGTCCACCGTGAGATTTAATGTTTTGGAATAGCATACAATTTTGTGCTTGTCTGGAACTGGGCATCATAGTGAAATAAAATATAAACTGGATTTTATAACAAACATATTGTAATTTGTTTATATGTGGTCATTTCTCGTTGATATTATGCATCTTGAACATTTGTTTGGTGTTTTGAATAATTAAAATAATATTGTTCATAGGCCTCGTTGATTTATTTTGAATATTTTTACAATCTTTCACTCGATCTACAGGCAATAAAAAAAAATCGTTGAAACTATAAATCGCCCATCGCGAATACGGAAGACGAAATAATAATAATCATAAAATCGATACCGAAACGAAATGAAAATGAAAGTTTTGGGAGCCATCGTTATTCTGTGTCTATGTTTAGGTAAATATTCAATTTGTTTTAGTTTTTTTTGTAGAGAATCCATTGCGAAAGAAAAGCCTACTATTACAGTTTTATGACCATTTTTATTCTTCATCTTTTCGCAATTAAATTATTATTAATTTCAATGTTAATGAAAAATTTCTCTCTTGCAACATATGTATTTTGTAGCGGACAGCATTGAAGGTCGACGAATTTCAAAAATCATAACAGCATCACATAAATCGGGACCGCCACCACCAGCACCAACTAAAAAAGCCGATTATGATTATAATGAATATGAATTCCCACCGAATAATAGACGACCAGTAGTTGACGATAGTTCGGAAAATGAACATAATGAACAACCAACATATGTTCATGCAAAACATTATCCACCATCGAAGACACTAGGCTACAGTGCTGGCAGTGGATTGCGAAATATTGCTCAAGGATCGGCTGATCAAGCCAATTCAGCCGGTTCGTTTTCATTTGAAAAATTTTAAAGTTTTCAATTTCATGGAATAATGGGTTTGTAATGATTTAATTATCCCTTTACAGTTCAAAATCAACATGCAGCTGGAAAACAGGCCAATTACGTCGCACAAAACACCTTAGCTCAAGCTGCGTCTCAAGCTGCAGCAACAGCTCAGGTCAGTCATTCCACTAATTTACATTTAAAATTTAAAAAAAATTTAGCTGCGTAAATTTTTAAACTAATTATTATTACTATTGTATTTCAATTTGAACGATAAGGCTGCATTGGCTGGTAAACAAGTTCTGTTACAAGGTTTAGAGCAACAGAGTGTTGAAGCTCGACAAGCGTTGGAAAGTGAAATTCAACAGCTTCAACAAGCTAAACGATCGGCAAAGGCAGCCCAGCAGGTTCTTTTCTTTGATTGTTTAAAATCATTTGAATCCATCAATTGAATGTCCATTTTTATTCTCATGTCACAGGCAGCCCAGCAATCGTTGAATCATGTTCAGGTAAGAGTTTAGATTCAAGTCTATTTGGAATTAAAAAAAAATTGATTAATCTTTTCGATATTTGTGCTAAAATTGGATGATAATCAAGCAGGTATTGACGGCCGCACTAAATAATGCTCAATCAACTGCGGAACATGCACAACAGAGTGCAACAGAGGCCGCTTCCGAACTTGCATCCCAACAAGCAATGGTTGGCACCGCTAAACTACGCGTTGAACAAGTTGAAGAGCAATTACATGCTGCACGGTAAGTTTCACCATAATCCTGTATTCAGAGTACCTATGCATAGTATATTTGTGTAAAATCCGAGTTCTCACAACTCGCAACACTCAATAAATTCCCAAAAAAAAAAATCTCATTTATATAATTTCAGAATTGACTACGAAGCCACTCAACATGCAGCCACATCGGCAGCAGCGTAAGTTCATCCTATATCATTGTAATACGTCACAATGTTAATTAAGTTTTCCAATTACATTTTACTGCCAATCCCATTTGCATAAATTCACAATGTATAGGTCAGCTCAACAAGCTCAAAACAATGCTGCAGCGGCAGCTGTTCATGCTGCAATCCATTTTCATCCCAAAGAATTGCCTGAAGAAAGTATTCGGCATGAGGATTTTGCATCGAATCACAACTATGACGATGAGCCAAGCAACTATGGCAGTGAATCTATTGAACCAACAGCATCTGGTGCAAATGGACCATCAACTCCACACGATTTTGAATTTGCTGGCTACAAATAAAATCGATCTGTTTTTTATTTTTATTTTTCATTTCATTAAAAAATTCACCACACAAATTAGTTTGATCATCATCGTTACGTAGATAAAAACACCGAATAGCAATTTACAATTGTATGTATTTATTGAAATAAATGTCTTTTTAGCTAGAATTATTGTTTGTTACGTGTGAATAGTGAATAGTGAGTTAAAACATCCCATCCTGAGATGCATGCAATAAAAGTCGTTTTAAGTTCAAAAACCATTTTCTGTTAATAAAAATTAGTTTATTCTCAAAAAATAATAATTGCAACACAACACTTCATTTCATTAAAAAAAAAATTTTTTTGTTTCGGTAAAAATTTTCTTGATCGCCATGTTAAACCAAGCGTCGCAGACAAACGATTCGTGATCATGTATTACAGTTTTTTTTTAATTTTAAATTTAATTCCGTTTTACAGGTATTATGAGAAAAAAAAAAAGAAATATTTTTGAAACTGAGCCGAAAGAAAAGCCAAATCCCGAGTAACAATGGCCTCAATGTTGTATCAAACTTTTTTCCAAATGTCGAAGATGTGCATGAACATTTGCATGAAACGATTCAACATTTTCTGAATCCAATTTATTTTTTGTTTCTTCCAAAACACCTTCCAACACCTTTGAAATGTGATAATTTGGATCACTGGACAACAAATGCGATGCCACATACATAATGGTTGACAAATCATTAATCAAATTCATCATTGAATCATTGTCAATCAATGATGTTTGTAGATTCTTTTGTACAGCATCTCGGCCCAATTCACGGCATTTTTCACGCAAATAGCTTGGTTCAAGCATGGCCGCCGTACGTGAATCTTTGGTCAAGTCACGAATATATGTTTGAATTTCGGATAAATATTTTACATTGTCACGATTTAATCTTTCCAAACCGATCACAATGCTGGCATAACGTTGTCGATAATCTTCTGGAAATGGTTCATTGTATGATTTATAGGTTTCGGCTTCGGTATTCATGCTCTTCAAACGTGTCAATTTCATTTGTTTGGCGGCCATCGTTTTACGTGCTCGAACAATTAATTCGAGCAAACGTAATTGAAAGCCACCAATCGATTCTTTTGGAAAAACGTAATTTTTTAATTTCATTTGTGCATCGTAACCGATGCTGCCCAACAATGGATCACAACGATTTAATTTATTTGATAGAGCCATCGGTGATGGAACATAGCATAATCCATTGATTTTTTGGCGAAAATTTTGTGTTATATTGCTTACGGGTATTGTATCAATTGGTTCGGTGACCAAAATTTCATAGTCTGGCACCGAATGTGTACCCAAACCGGTACGATCAAATGTAACACGATATTCGCTTGACATTGAATAGATGGCCTCAATGGTGCCCGTAAAGATTCCATCTTGTGGATATCTTAAGCGTGCCGTTACCTTTGTTCCAATTGGCAATGACATTGGAATCTCTTTCGGTAGATCACGAACAAATGAAATGTCACCGGATTTACGGCTTTGCAATAAACGAATTTTTTGTCGACGACGCTCCAATTCACGGCGTTCTTCGTCGAAAAATGCTTGCGAACAACGTCTTGGTTTGCCCATTAGCTGACGAACTTTCGACCATTCGGCTCGGGTCAGCATGTTCGTCTTCAACTGAGGAAATGATTCACGTAAACAAATTTGAAAATCATTTTCACCTAAGCAATAGAGAAAATCGTTATGAGATTGAAATTGAAATTGTTGAGTTTTATTATTGACATAAATTCAAAATACAATCTTACCCAAAAGTAATGGTTTGTCAATGTAACTGTAAAACCATTCGTAGCTGACCCATTTGTGGGCCTTTGGCAATTTTAATAAATTCCTCAAACGCATACCAATCCGTTGGCTGATAGTTCGATCGACAGCCGTAATAGCCGCGGCCGATGGTGAACCAGGTGTTGAGCTATTGACAACACTGGCCGATGGACTAACGTTTGATGTGCCATTTTTAGCTGTGGAATCCTTTGTTTCGACGGTCGTTTGGACATCTGGAGTTGAAATTTTTGTGGCACTTTTTTTCTGTGCAAAACGAAAATGCATTTTGTCCTTGGACTTTGGTGTTTTTTTCAAATCGGCCAACAATGATGGTTTCGCGGCCGATGCTGGACTTTTCAAATATTTCGAAACACTTCCTTTGCGTTTTTTTAAATGACTTTTGTTCGGTGAATGTAATGGCAATTTGATTGGTGTTTTGATCGGTGTTGATTTGATATTTTTTTTTGTTGGTGAAATGCGTGCCGGTTTTGTATCATTCACAATGTCCTCATGGAAAAAATATTTATTCTTTTTACGAATTCGGGCCGGCATTCCGCGTGCATTCAACACTTGAATTGGTTTATTTGATTTTTCACGTTGCGGTAATGCGGTACCCACTCGATGCAATCCTAATGCTGCTGGCCCAAATGCTGGTGGCTCAACGTCATCGTCCAACGAATCTCGACTTCTGTCTGACATTTTGAAGGAAATTTTCTCTTCACAACTACGTCACGTCTGCAATTGAATTTTTGTTTTTTTTT
>GL501495.1:487540-501863 GCA_000149185.1 Mayetiola destructor
GGTTCCTCTGATTATTTAAAAAAAAAACGAAAAAAAAAAAGAAAATCGAATCTATATGAGTTCAAAGTGCATTTAATTCAGAATATTGGTTGACGTGATCAATGAGAAAAAAAAGCAATGGCATTGTCGCTGAATAATCTGATTATAAATATTTCACAAGTATGTGACTAATTGCAAATTGGCTTAAACGACTGACGCAACACACTGAATGATTGCGAAAATGATTATAAATTAAAAAAAATATTCCCTTTTCATGACGAAAAAAAAAAATGGCGGAACATACACCGTTCACTTGAACTTCTATATATATTCTATAGAATGAAAATCAAAATGGCGACGAAGAAAAAAAGAATTGAACAAAGGAAAAAAAAAATATTGAAAAGCGTAAAAAACTAATTAAAAATCAGAAAAAAAACCACAAAAGTGTGGATGAAACGAATCGCTTTTAAAAATGCGAAGATTTAAACAAATATTAGAAATTTTTATTGCAAATTCCATTGTCTATATATTTGACGAACAAAGGCGTCAGCCATTTTTCCAATCACTTTGAAAAACTTTGAAAAATTCATCGAAAAAGAAATTTAATTGCAATGAATTTTTGCCGAAAAACTGCAAAAATACCTCGAAAAAAACTTACTTTTAATTGGTTTTCTTCCGAAAATAAAATGAATAATCGCTTTTTTATAAATTTTTTCAATAAATCCTCCTAACTGTTTAACAAACTGAATATATTTTAGCTGCTAAGTATCTTCGCTCTGATGTGTTCTATCGACAAAGGACAAACTCGTAATGAACACTTTCTTCATATGTGACCGAGTTATATGCTTTTGAAATTAACTAGTAGCGACGCCATTGAAACACTTTCTGTCTCTTTTCAACTAATGGTGTTACGTATTCAATGGTATTCGTTATAGAAACGACTCGAAACGACTCGAAACGATATGAAACTGAACGTTTCATGAGTGGAACGGAGAAATTTGGTATGATATGAAGTCGAAAGCAAAAATGTTGATAGAATTAAGTTTAAATGCTGTGGTCGAAAAAGAAATATGAAAAAAACATTGAAACCGTTGGAATTCGGAGTGACGATTCTTGAGCCAAATCATAGAGTTTCTTAGTTTGCGATGAATTCATTTGAATTTTTTTATCGCGATTTCGATTTTATAGAGCAATTGGAGAAAAATGCGAATAAATCTACTTATAGTTTATCGAATTCTTTTTTTTTCAAAATGCGTCAATGATACAGTAGTCAAGTTACTTGGATTATCATATTTATGACTCATATGTTGTTCCCGAATGAATTGTTTGCTTTGTTTGTCTGTTATTTCGCATTTAAATCCCTTTGTCGTATATTTTATTTCTATCGGGAAATAAACAGCGCGTGCAATATATTTCCGAAGCATTTTTGGCAATTGATCAAATTTATATTGAAAAGCACAAAACATTTTCACTTTTAATTCGTCGCATGAACATCTGTTTGATGTTCATTGTGCTAATATGGATTCGATCGTATTTTTAAGGTCATTCGCTTTTACAATCTCATGATCGAACAATGGAAATATTTATAATATGACAATGAAAATCATTGTCCAATTGTTGAAATGAATGAAAATGATGCATTTTCTGTAACAAATCGATGCGATTTAAAATATTTAACGGAACAATCAATCATAAAAGGATCAACTGACCGACTCACACAATGGACTTCGTATTTTGAATTAAGACCAAATGTCTTGTGTATTTCATAAATTATCATGGAATTATTCCGTTATATGAGACACAAATTATGACTGATGGCCGCAATTTAACTGAATTTCACAATGATATTGTCGTATTTTTCTCGTCTTTCTTACATTTTTTTTTATTGAAATAATATTTTTTCGCGATATAAAATTGAATTTGAAACTAAATAAACTTACATTTCTTTTCAATTGGATGATTCGGAAACAATTTTTCGAGATTTATTTGATTTTATAGTTTCCGAAAGAAACGAAAACTTTCTCGTTATTTTTAACTTGGCTCACAAACATAAACTATCTTTAACTGTACCCAAGCGATTCATACATTGAATACTGAACAAGGTAGCCAAGTCGACAATAAATTTTTCTGTACAGCCTTTTCTCATTTCAGTATGAAATGAACAACAAAGAAATATAAATTGAGAAAGAATTGAAAAAAATTGAAATTTTTTCAAGAATCGCTCGAATTTGGTTGTCGAATACCTAGAGTCTGGAGCTAAAATTGGATTTTATGGCTATGACAAGATCGGAGCATTGGCTTCAACAAATTAACAACTTTTAAACACCGGCAATTTTTTCGTTTTCTATTCAACACTTTATTGATGTAAATAATGATCGTCTAAGTTTTATTTGATATTTTTCGTTCGTTTCATGAAAACGAAGGAAAAAAACACCTTTTTTTGATGTGGCTGATAATAATAATGATAGTTTTCAGAGGTTTTGATTAATTAATGTAGGTAATATTATCATGATGAATATATATTTATTTGATTGATTTGTTGGATGTTCAATGCAAAATGTTGTGACAAATGTTTTAGCGATAATTTTTTGTTTTTTTTTTGCATTTTAAACTTTAAGATCAACGGTTATCATAATAATATAATTGTTGTTATTGATTGAATTGTAATGAGCATGAGATTTCCATTTATTATATTCATTCATCATTTTATGGAATTCTGAAATTAAAGACGAAACAATTTTAAAAAACAAGAGACATTTTAATTAAATATACATTTTCTATCAAAATTTGTCGATCGTTATTTATATGACTAAACGCGAATGATAAATGGTAAAAAATGTTTGCTACACACAGAAAGTTTGCAAAAGTGTTTCATACCGTCATCGATGAACAGATTACAATTCTATGCAAATCTTGTCTGTTTTGTCTAAAAAAAGGTGCATTAAGATGCTCGAATAAGTTTGTCGCTCTGCATTTATTGGCCAATCAAAATTATCTAGAGCTTCAATCAGCTATCAATGATTGTGAAAAACACTAATATATAAACGAATCCGTGTGTGTATTTATAAAGTGGCCAACTATTTTTTGAGTCGTCGGAGGAAAGAGGAAAAAGGAGGAAAGGAGGACAATTTTTTTTCTCGATTATTTATCAAACAAAAAAAAATATGTTGAGCGTGTGAAAATTGCATATCTCAAATGAATTTGTTCGTTTTGAAAATCGATTTCATTCTAAAGAAGAGGAAGGGGACATTGTTGAGAGTAGAGAGGAGAACAGTCGAAAAACGAAGATTTTCCTCCGATTCCTCATTGAGTTGGTCACTTTAGTATTGATGTTATATTTCTGGTTGCTATTTATTTTTGGTTTATTTGGTGTATTATTTAAAGTCACTGTTTTGTTATGAACCGTTTATATCCAAGGAGCCAGGCGCAGGGCTCTTGGCTAAATAAATTAATCATAATTCATAATGATACTAATGAAATCAATTCAACGATTTTGAAATTCAACTAATTTCAATTATTTATTTTATCAATTCAATCAAACCGAATCAATCGGCAAATTTCCTTTTGTTTCAGAGATTTTTTTTTTTTTTGGTGAATGACAAAACTATCACATCACAATGAGTGTAGATTCTCTCATATTTTTTTCTTCGTTTTTTTTTCCTCTCAAGATTTATTGTCTTCATTTTTCTTTAATAAATTATAGATAATATTTTTTATTATTCATTTTTGGAAACAGAAATAATTTAATTGTTTTGGGTTTTTTGGTTTGAATTTGAAATTAATTATGTTCTCTTGCCCTACAAAAAACTCTATTCCTTCCTTTGATTCGTACATGCAAAGAATCGAGATTTTGAATGGGGTGAAAATTGCCGTGTTTGGCACGCAAACCATTTTTCTCTTGAACATTTAAATAATTAAAAATAATTACCTAATCAGTTTGTTAATTCTATAATTTGAACTAAATTCATTTTCTAATTCGATAATCGATTAAATTATTTCAATTAATTCATTTAATTTTTCGTTTTTTAATTACGTTTCATTATTATTATATTCTATTTCATATTCATTAATGATTTTGAAAAGTGGAAAAAAAAATCATCGGATTATTACAAATGTTTGCCTGTTTAGTTGGAATAAGAACTTGTTTCTGTCAATGGATATTGTTCAAATATTTCGGAAGAACTTGTTATAAATGGTTTCAAAGGTTTCAATTCAAATGAATTTTGATTCATTTTGCAGTCAATCTTTGTTGGTTATTTTTTTTTATTTATTTGTAGTCACTGTGATTATGTATGAATATGTAGGAATACAGTAAAGTCTCTATAAAAGGACCATTCCTCATTTGTGGACCAATATGCCAGCAACCAAAGTGATCCTTTTAGAGGAGATTCACTGTATATCCAATTAGTAATTTTAACGATATGATATTCCATCTCTACCTTATTGACTCTAACATCGGGAAACCTTAATTTCTAATTGATACACAATTCGTTAAATGATTGAATTAAACTTGTTTCTTTGTTTGTTTTTTTTTTTTGATTTTGAATGTCACAAAGAATTGGGTCGTGATTTGAGCTCATGCCTGATTTTTTTTAATTCCGTGATTACGATTAATTACGGATCGTCGAACGAATTTAAGAGGATCCTAAAGACAAAATAGTGAACTTCACTTTTTGTTTCAATAAATTTTAGTTAGAAATTGAAAGTATATTAAGTAATTGATATTGATGCACCTGCTCGGATACCAATGAGGATGCAAGAAAAAAGATTTTCGATGAAATCTTTCTTTTTTTTTTTAAATTGATTCCATTTGTTCGAGAATTGGACTTTCGCTGAGCGAATGCATTGCTGGCGGTGAAAGTGAAATGGATCCATGGGGCCATGGAGGTGCATATAAATTTGTGTTTGTCTAGAAATTAGAAAATGAAAGATTCAGACAGACTTTGTATAATAACAGCCGACATTTTGATGGTTTGAATTTGGTCCAATACAAAAAAAAAAAAGTATAATTATTACCAAGCAAACTAAAACATTTCGACATCATCAAGCAACCAACTCATAGATCAAGAGAGAAAAACAAAAAAACGCCAATCATTTGTTTCCATGGAAATAATCTTCATTTTTTTTTCATTTTTCAATTGTAAAGTCTTCGGATAAAATAGTTTTTTATTTTTTTCCGTTTTACAGTTTTATTTCTTTCTACTTTGGTTTGTCTAGCATTCACTTAAACGAAAAATCACTCAACATTTCGGGAAAAATAATATGATAATAAATTAAATAAATGGGTCCCAAAACTTGGTACGGATTCAGTTGTTTTCTTTATAATTTCTTTTTTTTTCTTTTTCACTCTCATTATTCTTAACAATTATTTTCAAAGTATTTCGATGTTTTGTATTTACAAAAAAAAAAAAAAACAACAAATTAAAATAAACTTAATTGAACTACGGTAAAAAAAAAACTGACAATATATCCAAATCTTTCGCATATAAAATGAGTCCGGTCCAGTGGAGTGATTATTTTTGCGTGAGAATGATTTGGACATAATTTCTATAATAATTCATTTCTACATCTACAAATCATTCAATTTAAAAATTTCAGTCAAAAGATGCGTTCAGTTGTTTCCCCATTCATTTTTGAGGCAAACATCTATCTGTTGATATCGAAATCATTTTACTTAGACATGACTAGCGTATTGACGTATAAAGCAATTGCGGACTTTGTATTGAAGCTAGCAAAATACAAACGAAACATTTTATTCGGTAAATAAAACGAACGAACGAAAATTTGCGAAAATAATGTAACAAAAAAAAAACCCAGTTGTTGTGTATGCAATACATTCGAAAGCAATAGCAACAACTAAATACATATTTTCTTCTTTTTTCAACTTCGCATATCCAAATAATGATTAAACTATTCATAATTTTTTTTTCTAATTATCTAATTTCTAAACATAATCAATAATCACACGGATACAAAGCACTAGCAGCTCTAATATACAGATTAAATTAATATAATAACTAAAATATAAAATAACGTCAAATGCAAATGAATTTTTTCGTTTGTTTTTTTCTCACTATTTATCGCTTAACTTTAACGGGATGCACAAGAAAAAAGCAGAACGGTAGGAAAAAAAAATCACTTTAGTCTGGTTGATGATTTTGGTTGAACTGTACCTGATAAAGTGCAGACTGTGTGACCCAAACATTATCGGTTGGATTATTATCGCTGATTTGGCATGTTTGCATTGAACCCGATATCGAACTCCAGCAATCATTTAAATGGCATGGTGACATTGGTGGCTTGGCCATTTGTTGTTGAATATGTGATGTTTTTATTGTTTTTGGTGAACCGTTTATGGATGATTTTGGTATTATTTGATTTTGATTGTGCATCATTGGACTTTCGACTAATGCTTGAAAAGCGAATAAATCTTCGGATTCGATGTTGTTCAATGGGAGCGGTGGTAAAACTGGTTGTTGTTGTGCAATTTTATAGCTTTGTTGACGTAACATTTGACGACGGCTCAGGCCATTCTCGAGGGCAACTTGCTTTTGAAGGATTTGACGTTTTTGTTGTAAAAGACGATGTTGCATAAGTTGTTGTTGTAATGGTGGCTTTTGTAATGGGCTCGACTGTTGTTCAGACATTTTATTCAAATCACGAATTGCATCCGTTTTACCAATATAAATGGCCAAATCACCGGCTTTATTAAAATAACCGTCACAACCTTTGTTTGTCGATTCGTGAGCGATTTTGTGTTTGTTTTGTGCCATTGGACTGACATGGAATTGAGTGTGTTGCATTTGACGGGCAGTCATTTCGTCGGGTGTAATATTTGTTTGGTATTTTGTTTTGAGTTGAGCGGCCTCTTTTTGCAATAAATGCAATTCTAAAACGCCTTTTGCTTTGCACGCTTCGTGTAAACGCTGGCTATTAAACGCAATTGTTGCATCATTTGCATATAATTCACATTGTGAATGTAATATCCCTTGAGCCACTAAACCATCACTTGCTCGACGCCCTTCCCTGCCCGAACGAAAACAAATGAAAAAAACAACAACAAAAAGAGAAAACAAAACAATGGCGATTAGCGCATAGTTCATTGGGAGCCCACCACATGTGATCGGTTATTCATGGTTCGGGTTAAATTTGTTTTTTTTTTTGCAATTCCTAGCAGAATTTAGAATTATTTATTGAAACAATAAATACCTAAAATCAACGGGGGATCGTGTGGTTGGTCTAAAACTATCGCACAAATTATTATGCTGTTGATGAGCCAATGGATTATGACGGGATAACGAGCAATGTGATGACTTTCCTGACATTGATACACAAACCGATGGATGAATGGTTGAAGCACTAATCACAGGTCTACGAACTGTTTCGATTAAAAGTGATTGGGTCGGTTTTTTTTTTTTTTTAGTAGCGAAATGTTAAAATGCATTGATGCGTTATCAAAATAAAAAGGAAATTTTGATGAATGAGAGAAAAAAAAACAACAGAAACAAAACATTCGGTTAGATGAAATGTGAAATGAGACGCATTCAAATGATAAAAAAACACGGAACGGAAAAATTCGGAAAATTTACCATGATCTCGAATATTTTCAGCAATAGCAATGGCCACACTGCTTGCACACGACGGTAAACTGGCCGCTAAATCACTGCAATCCGATAAATTTAAATCCAAACTTTCGAATGTGGAAAAATTACTGCGTGACGATTCGCAGCTCAAATTTTGGCTAAGACTTTTTGAATGAAAATTGGTCACCACTCCACTGGATGAACTGCTGCTGGCATATGAATTTAATCGTTGTATTGATGGTGGAACGGATGATTGAATGACATCATCCATTTCAGCATGATCATGATCTGTGTCGCAACCTTCGTCGGTACTTGAACTGTATTGTTGCAAAATTTGTGAGTTGCGTGGTGTTTGCAATGAACTTGGATCGCCTTCAACGACTGTCACGTAGCCCGCATATGGTTGCAAACTATTCCGCACACATTGCGATGAAGCTTCTTTGAGCGTAAGTTCTCTGTTAAATGGAAGCACATACAAAACACAATTTTATTCTTCGGTTCGATTGGCATTGCTGAAATATAATGAACTCACCCAAATTTTGGTAGATTCTCTTTAATCGGTACCGACGCTGGTTCCGATGCATTTTGGTCCGGACTATAAGCAACTGAACTGTTGCGATAGCAAATGCCATCTATTTGACGTGGCTACAATAGAATCATATTATTTCCATGAAAAATTATGACAGTGAAACGCTATTGAAATTACCTCTTGATTGATTGGTAATGGGCTTTGCTGGAGTGTATTAAAGAGTTTCGTTGCTTCGATTGACATCTGATATCGTCCAAATGCCGGAATATTCGATTTAGAATCGAAACTATTTGATGTGGTGAGAACACGTAATTGTGCCGATGGTGAGATTGATGGTAACATTTGGGTGGATTTTGGCGGTGTTGTGCCTAATTCCATTGCCGTTGGTTGTGCACTTTGATGACGGTTTGGATCAGCAACAGCTGTTGCCTATTTTGAAACACACAATCAATTTCAGTTAGAAACCGTGATTAGCAGTCACAGTTGGAGTGGTTTAGATTCATACCTGCTGTAATAAACGGCGACAATCTTCAGTACTTTGCTTAATAATTCGTTGATCCAATGCTGAGGCTAACAAACGATTCGATGGTGTTCGGCCAGGAAAACAATTTTCACGTGACATCAAACAACTATTTTCTCGTCCGCTCGATGCCAAACTATTACAATGTCCATACGGTGAGCTACAGTCACGTTCGGCTCTATCTCTGGGACTGCCACCATATGTTGAACCACGAAAATATCCACTATTTCGTTCACGAATACTTGTATCACGTAATGTTATCATCGATGGATTCGATTCCATTGGTCGTTCATTGTTCGATGTTATAGATGTATGATGCCGTGGTGATTGATCCGCTCCGCGACCATACGAATTTGAAATGCCTAATTTTCGCATTGCCTGTTCGGCTATCGATGACGGACGTCTTCGTTGTTGTTCCAATGTTGGATATTGATATTTTACTGATTGGCCATGCGAGCCATTCATTTGATTGTTAGCATCTTGTATCGCCGGCCGTGTACGTAAACGTTCCAAAAGTAACAAATAAATGGCCGCATGATGATCGTATGTATTCAATTTTAAACTTTCACGTGTTTTTTGAACATCAATGCCCAGACCGGCCATCAATCGTAGAATTTGTTCATTTGGTTCGATGGTTAATGTGCCGGTTTTCAATGGATTTTCGTTTAACAATGTAATCGGTTCCATTACTTCAATCATCATCCAACGATGCTGTTTAATTTGTTCGATGGTATAACGGCGACTGGGATCAAGTACCAACATTTTTCGAATTAATGATTCACAATCTGCAACAGCAAACAAATAAAAAAGAAAACAAAAAAAAAAGAAAAAAACCAATTCATAATAAGTTCATTGTCGAGCATAATGTCTTTCAAACAAACCTGATGACATAAAGAATGGTATACGAAATCGTCCAGATAGAACTCGATCCCGTAATGATTGTAATGTTGAACCATCAAATGGTAATGCACCGCATACGAGCACATAAAGAACAACACCCAACGACTGAAACGAGAAAAGCAATAAAAAAATCGAATCGATTCGGAAAAGAAACTACAAAAATAGAAATTCCATCGAAAAAAAATGCAGAATGCAGAGAGAGAGAGAGAGAGAGAGAGAGAGAGTAGAAATAAAATTGTATTGTTCATTGTAATGTTGAACCATCAAATGGTAATGCACCGCATACGAGCACATAAAGAACAACACCCAACGACTGAAACGAGAAAAGCAATAAAAAAATCGAATCGATTCGGAAAAGAAACTACAAAAATAGAAATTCCATCGAAAAAAAAATGCAGAATGCAGAGAGAGAGAGAGAGAGAGAGAGAGAGAGTTGAATAAAAATTGTATGTTCAGTCCTTACCCACACATCGATCTCCGGTCCAACATATCGTTTCCCTTCGAAAACCTTTAAAAATAACGAGAGAAAAAAAAACGGAAATTATTGAAACGGTTTTGGTTCATCCCATTTTTTTTTTCAGCAATGCTGTCCATGCAAAATTGAAAAAAAATACATACTTCTGGTGCTGCATATGGAGGAGAACCACACCATGTTGCGAGTAGCTCGTCAGGATGGAAAAAATTCGAAAAACCAAAGTCAGCTATTTTAATTCGCATATTTGAATCTAACAGCAGATTTTCAGCCTATTGCAAAAGAAAGAAAAAATTTCGTGTAAACATTTTTTCCCAATTCATGGATGAAGTCGGTTATATTGAAATACCTTGAGATCACGATGAACAATACCACGATTATGGCAATATTCTACAGCTGATAATATTTGCCAGAATTTTTGTCGTGCCGAACGCTCGCTCATCTTTCCATATCGTGCAATATAATCTATTGGTTTGACATTAAAAAAGAAAACAAAAGTTCAATAATTACGTTAATTAACGAATATTCCGTGATCGGACTGATTGATTGCTATGATAACTAAATATACATATAAACATTTCATTAGATTTAATAAAATGTTACTTACCAAAAATTTCACCTTGACTAGCATATTCGGATACAATGTATAGCATATTCTTTGTTTCCATCACCTGTTAAGTATTGAGAAACGTGCAAATAATTAGTATCATCATCGGATATTTTGTTGATTTAATTTATTTATCTGAAGAAAAAGAAAAAAATTTGATTTCATTGTGAGCAAAAAGACGCGTTCAACGCTCATGCAGTTCAATCAAATCATTTTATTATTATCAAGCATTCAGCATTCATTAGAGTTTATCATTGGTATAAATTGATTTGAATGTCTCTCTCTCTCTCTCTCTCTTTCGCTCCCCTTTTCAACCGGACCAAATTGTTTGAACTTCTGGACCATGGAAAAACGTTCAATCGATGACATTTCATTTAATGCAATTTGGTGAACAGTAAGCGGTGACCATTCGACTGTGATGAAACCCAAAAGCCAAGAGAGAAAGCCAATTTAAAATGGTTATATTGCATTGGTGATGATTTAAGTGAAACTCTTAAATGAGAATAAATGCGGCACGATTCATCATTCATTTCTTCTTATCGATTCACCGGTTTCTTGGCTTCAATTTAATGTCGTTGATATTGTTATTGTTATTGCAAATGATCGACATCATCGTCTTGTTAACGTTATTTTTTTTTCCATTTATTTTGTCATTCTTTTTGCTTCAATTTAATTTAGATTGTGAATTTAAAGCACTTAACAACCGCTATATGATAATCAAATGGCTCGAAATATACACTGTGTATATTTGACTCGAGTGAAGCGTTAAAGATGCGTGAATAAGCAATTTTTCTATAAATGCAAAAATGACATACAAGTGCATACAGCATACAGTTGACAACAGCTGCTAATCGAAACACTTTGCAAATGTAAAAAAAGTCAAAAAAAAAATTATTTTACCTGATATAATCGAATGATATGCGGATGATCTAATCTTTTCATAATTTCCACTTCACGGTACACTTTTTGTAGGTTTCCATTGTCTAATTGGGATTTATCGATGATTTTGATGGCGACCTATTTGCAAAAAAAAAAAGAGGAAACAAACGGTTAAAATGACAAACTCAATAAAATTAGTTCATTTTTTCATTGCTTGCAAATTGCAACAACAACAACAACAACAACAAAGAAAAGAGATGCACAAGATGAACACATTTCCGAAGCCATAGAAATTCGATTGCCGGTCGGTCTCTAGGCGAACGTCAATATTATAATAATATTTTCTTTTCAATTACATTTGACATTCACTTGAAACTTTCCAATTGATTTGCGTCAAGAAATGTATTTTTTTTTCATGAAAATAAAATTTTAGCCGTTTTTTCCCAACTTGATCTAGTAAATTGTCATTTCTTGGCATTGGATATCGCGTTTTTAACGTCTCTATCGTTCCTATATTTGAAATGAATAATTTTTTTTTTTTCATTATATTACGGCACATCTTTGCCAATCAAAATGAATCGTTCGCCGTTCAATGACTCAAAGTTCAAATAATAATTTGATTTGCGTAACACGCGGTCATGGCAATTTATATCTTATTATTATTTATTCAAACTGTTGATTTGTATAATAAATGTACAATTGCGATTTAGCTGACGTAGGCCATAATATTGAAATGACGCAGGTGGATGCTTTGCATAAATAAGTGTATTACATAAATTGAATTTTTCAGTAATCGTTTTAAATTAAATGAGATCAATTGATGGATGGACATTTGAGTTCGAAACACAAAGACACAGACTAAACATCATATGCGCGTAAAACAATTTATATAATTTAGAATATTGTATTGTTTGATATTAGGGAATTGCATTGGTCTAGACAATATAAATGTGATGCTATGAATATGCTACATGGCCAAATATGAACACTGAATATATAAATGATTGTAATTTGTTATTTTTTCGGAAAAAAATGAGTTCATTTTTGTTTTTTACATTCTTTCGATTGCATTTCGGACGGATGTGAATAGGTGTAGAAAAAAGATGCCCTTTTCCAACCATTGAAAAAATAAATCTTCTTCGAAATGTCAAAATTATCTTTGTTTGTTCGACGATGCCAGTCAATTTAGTATCAAAAGTATAAATATTTTTACGGATAATCGGAGGAAATGGATCACTTGAGAATGTATATTGATTAGAAAGAGTAATTTTTTTGACGCATGAGTCTGGTATTACTAAAAGAACAATCAAATGTAATACAGTAAAAAAAAAAAAATTGTGATGCAAACAAAGAGTCAATTTTAAAGGGCATCTAATGAGCTGTGGAATGACTAATTTTCACCTGCATCAACATAAAACATATAGATTGTTACTTTACTGCTCATTTCATGAGCAGAACACCTTCATCTCACATTTAAGACGCTCTGCAAAAAATAAAATAAAAATATGAATTGTCTCTAGGTAACTTTCATTTGATTCAATGGGTTTCAGAATCAGACAGTATGAAGCCAATGCTTATTGTTTACGGCCCATTTTGTCTGTTGGTTGCCACGCGCTCATTTTCCAATCACACACATTTTTTTTTGTGCGTCGATTTTGAAGCCGAAACGTTCAACATTTTCCAATAGAAAATCGAAATTTTCTTTCACAAATTCTACAACATTATAAACATTAGATGTATATCGAAACGGTGTAAAATGGACGGTGCACGTGTGTATGCAGAGCATAAATTTCAAAATGAGTCTGACAACATGTTTCGTTTAGATTTTTAATGCGTACTCGAGTGTAAGGTTTTTCAATCGTTAACCGCAACAATTCGAAAGTCTAGAGTCTAGACATTGCTTATGGCTTACATTTTCGACTTCTAATACATGGCTTGGCGGTTGGCGCTACGCATGAGAGAGAGAGAGAAAAAAAAATACAAAATCACACACAACGTGCGGCGGAATGACCTTTTTGATTAGGTTTTATGCATGATTTATAGGAATAGCTGAGAAATATACGGAATGATGTTTGCCAACAATAATTTCACGAATTTTATGAATTATTATTTTTGCATTTAATGGAGAAATTTATTAAGTAGCAGAAAATTTCATTTAATCAACAGTCAACAATCACTCGCTAATTCGTTCCATTTCATTTTATTCCGTTGGGTATATGAGAAAATGCGGAATCATCATAAATAAAGCGGCCCATTCGTAAATTATTCGAAACATAAAAAAAGTCAAGGTTCTACAGCACAATACATAGAACGATTGTTGAACATTTTTATTAAAGTTATGTTTTGTATTGTAGACTCTTGCCATTTAAAATAATAATATAATAATGATGAATTTTGGCGATGAAATTTTCCACCAAAATAAAATACCCATTGCGTAACATATATAAATAAATGTATCCTTAGAGATTCGGGTATCTGATACACGATATGCACGCACATTTAATCACCATCATCGTCGGCATAAAATGTGAAACGTGCACAATCTCTTAAAACATACAAAGTAAATTGATTTTCGCTCTGTCAGACATAATAATGATGTAGAAGCCAGAAAACAAATGAATTAATAAACAATTGCAAATAAAAATGATAAATTCTTATTGACAATTAGTTATATCACATCGTCAACGGATCACCGAGCATATGCCGAACATACTATTTTATTTACATTTACCTTGTTCTGTTTTCGTTTTTCGTTTATTCGACATTCGGATTCATCACACACAAGGAATATCTCGATTTAATTTCATAGTCATTTTTCACGCTATAAATAGTTGTCGATTTTAATGAAAATAAT
>GL501495.1:503151-531887 GCA_000149185.1 Mayetiola destructor
TTTTGTTTTTGTTTTTTTTCAAACATTTGGTTCAGTGGTACATGAATAGCATTCAAAATTCAGAATTCGATGTGATAATCGTCATAATATTTAGAGTCTCATTCATTGGTCTCTTGTGTGCACTCTCTAAATATCCTTTTACATGTGGTTCGAATTGAATGCTCAACACCCATATACATTTGGGGATGTTCGTGTGAAAAACTGAAATGTGCTGTTTGTTCCATTCTTGTTTTTACTTCCATCGAACATACACAAACACACATTCGTTCCACGTTTATAAACATTGAACATAGTCAAGCAGAAAAGAAATAGTCTTTTTGCTATGTTTTTGTTTTTATTCATTCTCATTCCATTCTTTTCACACATTGTCATGTTGAGTTGACAGAAAAGTCTCTATAAAAGGATCACTCTCTAAAATGGACCTATTCTCTCGTTTGTGAATCAATTAGTTGACAACAAAAGCGGTACTTTTAGAGAAACTATACTGTATATTGAGAACTAACGCTTGAATCGAATGTTTTTTTTTCTTCTTTTATCGTTTGCGCACATTTTGACGTCATGATGACGTAAATATACGGGGCTACACAAAGTTTTAATAGATAAATTCAATAAAACGAAAATGCTTCAGAACATTTACAACACACTCACATTTATACACTGACGTACATGATGATGCCAAATACTCAAATGCCATCATCATCATCATCATTATCATCATCGAGCATTGCTGTAGATTTAACGAGCACCGAAAAAGGAATGACGGAAAGCTTGAATATTGTGTGTCGGCTATCGAGATTCATGTTTATAAAAGGCTGCATAAGGCAGCAATAAATTAACTTTCTTTTTTCCCCCATTTTTCTCATTTATTTTTTGCTCTATGATTGCTGTTATCGATTTCTCGTTACTTTTCATTCTTTTCATTTTACTGAACAGCTTATTAAATTGAATGGATCGAATGTCATGCTAAAATATGACAAACAAATGAATAACAAACAATGTGTTTCAAGTATTCGGTCAAGTGCTTCAAGTGTGTTTTGTTTTTCTTTTTTGTTTACATTTTTTCAATTCTTTCTTCGTTGACGTGAAAAGTTAAAAGATAAAAAAAGTGGAAGACCATAAACCCAAATGAATAAACACAAAACATTGAAATTCGAATCTATTACAAAATATTCAAGTGATATTTGTATTGTAACATTGGATCGTATGGATGAACGAACATAGAAAAGCTTTTTCGATTGGCTACAAATATCGATTGCAGTATACAAGTGCTTAGTATTTTGTATCCGGATTCCACAGACTCATTATTCCATAGAACAATAGTAGAAGCAAATGATGAATGATTTTTTGAGATGTATTTCATGAAACAGAAAGGAGCCCCAAGCCCCAGGCACTCTGTTTAAGCATTTTGTGACGTAAATCTCACATTAACGACTCTCACATTGTTCTCATTGGAAATTAACAATTGTAATTTTTTATCATCCAATATGCGCGATTCCTATAATGAGATAATTCCCACAACCTTAACATTGACATTGCATTTTTAAAAGTCATTTATTCGCATGCAACGTGTATATGATCAATGTTGTGTTGAATATTCAATGGTGAAGCATTGAAGCTGATGAAATACAGAAAAAAAACTTCCATCGAATTAAGTGCATCGCAGTACAGGAACCCAGAATCTAGCTCCACGTGTATGATTTAGTGTAATACACAGTTGTTATAGTATGTGATCATTGACGCACGGAATATTCGATGTGCATCCAACGAAGGAATAAATTTAAGAACAAAAAAAAAGAAGAGAATAATAAATAGTTGTGTGGCCGATGATTTAATGCATCGAATAGTTAACGATTGTGTGGTGCGCGGATATAGCCACAAATTAAAATGACAATACCCACGACATATGGCCAAAGCCATGCAATCAATGCATCAGCTGTTGACGTCTCGTTTGATTACAATTTACAAATTACGTAGAACAATCAAAATCGACTGAAGATGAAAAGCGTCAAATGCGAAGCGAAAACAATTTATAAGAATTCAAATTTGAAAAAAAACACATCATACATAATAATGCCGTGGATCCGAACTGAAAAAAAAAACAAAACCGAATCTATTTTAAACATTCGAAGATGTTAAAAACTGGTCCGAAACGCTCTTATCTATTCGCGCAAAATAGACGCATGTTTACACAAACACAAGAAAAAAATAAAAAAAAATAAAGATGAAATATAATAACACATATTAAAAATAAAATATCTTTTGCTATAATTAGCTTTCAGGCGTCTCTAATTGAATATGACAACCGGTTCAAAAATAAATAGAATCCGTTATCCGTTGTCGGCCTTACAAAAAATAATTCAATAAATTCCATCATTTTTTTTTTTGCGTGTATTTGTTGCGATAAATTTCGTCAATTTTTTTTAGAATTAAGCATTTGTATGTGGAACATTATACGAAATATTGTGATTCATTGGATTATATTACCGTCAACGAAACGGCCATTGGCGTCATTTGATACACAAAATGTGCGCAATTATTCAGCAACGGCACACACAAAATCACACAATAACAAAGTGCTCAGTGCTCATAATAATTTGTGATCGGATAAATTTCTTCTATCATTTTGTTTTTCTTATTTTGCTTTGTTCACGATAAATCGCAAAGCGGCTATTCCGGCCAATCGCGATTGCAAGCTCAAAATCTGATATATGATAAAATCAAATGTTGATCGGGAGCAAATTGCGAATCATCATTTGTGTGTCTTGGTTGGTGAGGCCCGATAAAATTAAATGCGGCATTTACTCTTTTACTGTGTCGTGTGTGTCATATGTAATGTGCGGGGAAAAATACAGAATATCGACCGCAGTAACTAGAACATTATTGTTGAACTCGTACATTTGTGTTGCATGTCAAAAGGCAACGATGAAACGAAAAAAAAATGGTTCAAAGAGATGAATTTGTTGTTGCGCTCTTCATTCAACATTTAGATCAATAAATAAACTGAATACGTTTTGCTTCCTCTCATTCGTGAAGTTCAGTTGAGTGGAATCTAAATTATTACTATAGACACACATAGAGATACATTGTTAATGGGCATGAATGTTCACTATATTCAAATCGTTTGACGTCAATGCCAATCTCATTTTTTTTTTTTTTATTATTCAGTTACGTTGTCTCATTTCGGTGTTTTGGACCATAAAATCGAGAAGTCTGCAGAAATTTTTCCCTCTTTTCTGCAACCGAAAATTCAATTACTATTACCATAATCGGTTGAGTTGCAATACTTTTCATTTTCGTATTTTTTTTTGTCTTTTTTCGGGTGACCGTTTCATTTGGATGCAATTAGAGCCCACTTTATCTTTATCTGTTTCGCGTCTTTTTCGTTTGGATTATTATGTAATGTTATAATGTCAGTCGGCGGCACAGACTCCGAACACAAAATCATTCAAAACAAAAAAAAAAACAGTGAAATCTTACCTCATTTTTGGTGATGCGATGCCTTGCCAATTTCACAACAGCGAAATTACCCTTTCCAATGGTGCGTTCAATATCATAAAAACCAACCCGAATTGGTCCTTTTGTTTTAATCGATGTTCGTACATTGGTTGACATTCCATTTGGTATATTATTTACACCATTTGTGCTTCGCATTGTGGCTGTTGTGCCGCCCATAACAATGCCACAGTTAACAATATTTGGTGATTGCCCATCACCCGTGTAACCTAATTCAATGGATGACATTTTGAAAAATTTACAAATTAACCAAAAGGAAAAAATAAAAAAAAAAATTGAAAAAATCAATTGCATCTGTTCATAACATGATGTAACATCTGGCACGTGGGGGCCACACGCCATACACACACATCATGGACATGTATCAATTTTTTTTGTGGATAAAATGGCAAACAATGAACAAACTACCGACCTGCATTAATATTTCCATTTATGATTGAATTGACACTTATAGCGCTTGAGTTTTGGGACTTTGGAAGTGGTGACGATACCAATGAATTATTGTCATTTATAATTGATGAGGCAGTTTGTATGCACATTAATGGATTCGGACTTTGGCTATTTTGTGGATGATGTTGTTGAGAGCCATTATTTGCACCTGATAACAATTCATGTTCTCCCATTTTCACTGTTTAATTATACCGTCGGTCCACTAACGAAATGCACTTTCTTGTTATGGAAAATGATTTATAATTTTCCGGTCCCGTTTTTCTTTAATTCATATGAAAAATTCTAAATTGGAAAAGAAAAAATTATTTCTAAACGCACGAACACACCCGAAATGAGATCACAAATCGTAAATTATTATTATTTATTTCACTTTTTTTCTCAACTATTTCTAATATATTTTTTGTTTTTGTATTTTTTTTTTTTTGAATTGACTTTGAGTCCTGTAATTTATTTTCCGAACGTTTGTTTATGAATTTTTTTTTTATTATTTCATCGATTGATGAACTTTTGTTCTTCACAATTCTTTTTTTATTTTTTCGCTTGTTATGTGCTATTGGTTTTCTCTTTTTTCGTTTGCGTGTTAGCAATACAAAAGTGAATTCAGCGATGCCGTGACATGATCAACATTGCCTGGCGCGCTGTCTCATTGTAAATATACATTCGGAGATTATTACAATTTCACAAGGAATTCATTCTCAATTTTTTTTTTGTCTTTGCTCGCGAAAATCCTACGTCATTCGGTTCTCGAAAAATTATTGTTCAGCTGAAATTCTACTTTTTTTTTTATTATTTCATCGATTGATGAACTTTTGTTCTTCACAATTCTTTTTTTTATTTTTTCGCTTGTTATGTGCTATTGGTTTTCTCTTTTTTCGTTTGCGTGTTAGCAATACAAAAGTGAATTCAGCGATGCCGTGACATGATCAACATTGCCTGGCGCGCTGTCTCATTGTAAATATACATTCGGAGATTATTACAATTTCACAAGGAATTCATTCTCAATTTTTTTTTGTCTTTGCTCGCGAAAATCCTACGTCATTCGGTTCTCGAAAAATTATTGTTCAGCTGAAATTCTACATTTTAATTCTGTCCGCGTCACGTCTTGGTTATCGTTCCTTGGTTGTCGTTATGCCATTGACTTTTAATATTGTATAAAAACAGCCGAAAACAAAAGGTCAATGTTCATTTGGCTCAAACAATTTGCAAATTGTCTATTGATGACTGCCGAACATTTTTGTTGTTGAAATGCATTTGATCGCTCTGGATGGAAGAATATGAAAAGAAACCAAAAAAAAAAAAAAATTGTTCATCATTAAAATTCAATTCGAATAATTTTATTTTTATCTGCTGTTTCTATTTATTAAACATTCATTCACGAAAAGAGAAGTGCAGAGTCGCAGAAAACAACGGATGTTACAACGAATTCAAGTCGATATCGATATATTGGATTATTCATTTATTCAGAAATTAAACTCAAGCAGCAACAAAGAAATATCCATCTCAATGAAAAAGTTTGTATCGATTGAACTGGATCGGCTACGATCGGCCGCAGTTGAACTTGATTTCTTATCAGCCGTGCCATGTCTCTATTTATATTGCCACGTGTTTGATATCATGCGCCAAGTACACACACACACACACACACACACATTTTGTGTTACGAAAGGAAAAAGCACAACGAAAATAATTGAGAAGAACTCAATGAACGGTTCATCGAAACTAAAAATATAGAAACGAAAGAATGGAAAACAAAAAGTATATTTCCAATAAAATGACATATTTTTGCGTGGAGACAATTGTGAATGACTTGACTATTTTCATATTCTTATTGAAAAATAGAAAAAAAAAATAGTTCTTAACTTGTTTAATTTCAAATCATGGCTAATCATAGATCAAATAGATTTTTGTTTTATGTTCGGCATGTGCTCATTTACTCTCTCTCTCTCTCCTTCTCACTTCTTTCACTCATCCGGCCGATGGCAAAGAATACAAACGTGACTCATTCTCAGATTCAATTCCTGGTTCGATTGGTTGCCACACAGCAAATCAATGTAATCACGTTAATTTGAAATTTGTAAATCGAACGTGATGCATTTTTCCACCATAAAAATATCTCAACGGAAATTTATAAATTCCAGTGTTATTTTTTTTTTTGTCCTGGATATTCAATACGAATAATAATAGATAATATTCATTCACCAAATAAAAAAGGCAAAATAAAGCTTTCAATCATGACCTGCATCTATTGAATCCCTTCATTTCACTGGTTGCCGTCTTATGTAAAATGTGTAATAAGAATAAAAATAACAACATTCGAATAGTCTTTCGAATTGATCATGACATTGAGAAATGATCTTATTACATATAGTATGTATGTGTAGTTTGTTCACATTGGATAGCGCGGATGGGTCCGTTTCAAATTTATTTAAAGACATTTCAAAATTTACGCAATTGAAACGGAATTTATTAGTTGGAAACGGGCAAAGCGAGTGAGAAAAGAAAAACTCATAACGAAAACATAACAAAAAATTTTCGTTTGGAATGATCCAAATGAATAATATCAAATTAGATTACAGACAAACCAATATGTGAACATGTTTTTTTTTTTGGAATGGTTTTTCACTTTATCATATTCATCCATATTTGTGTCCCTTTCATTCACCTTCGCATATATTCCCATAATAATAATCAGAAATTTTTTATTTCTATTTTGTTTGTTTAAGAATTTTCAGCCACGAGAAACATACACACGAAAAAAAAAAAGAAGAAGCGAAAATGGGGCGAAATAGAAGCCAAAATAGCGGTTCGTAAACATTTACCATAAAAAAAAAAACAGATCTGACTTATATTTTTTGATTGCTTTTTGATTGACGCAAATCTTTTATTTTTTTGCATTTTAAATTGTATTTATGGTGTGCTCCAACGTTGAATTGGACTTTGAGCTTCTCGGTTTGCATTTATCTTGAATAGTCGATAGTAAGCTGTAAGTTAGTACCGGCTTCGAGCTTCAAGGCGTTAAAACAAATTTTTATGATTATCATCGATCGAAAGTTTTTTTTTTCATTTTCATTATTGCAAAACACTGAACGACCGATTGAAAAGTCAACGGCGTTAGTGTGACGGTCAAGGCATTCAAACCTGTTCGTTTTTCATTTGTGTTTGGTTTATTTTTTTTACTATAGAAAAAAAAAACGGTACAGTTTTGGGCTGTTGTCATTGAACTTTATAAACAATCGCCCTGTTTGAATGAGACTAAGATTGTTGCCTCTTATCGTTAGACCATCACCTGAATTTTTTTTTCTCTTCTTCACCTTCAATCCGATTGCGTAACTAATATATTCTATCGTCATATAAAAAAATGGTTAAAAAGCATACCATGAAATAGAGACAATAGACAATACGGAAAAAAAATATATGAAGAAGTTTTATAAATCCAATTACGATTTATTGCGCAAATGATGGTTTTAATAATAATAAAACAATTTGTCATTCGATTCTCCACGCTTTTTCTTTTGGAATTATTTTTCTTCATTTTGTTCGTCATTTTCAATGTTTGGCTGTTATTTCGTACAATGAGAAGGACAAAAATGCGATATCCCGGTGCTCAAAACAATGTCAAGCAAACGAAATCCAAGTGATAATTGATAGTAAAATATGGAAATGTTTTCGAAGGGAAATGCAAATGTGTACACAATTTTTTATTATTTTTTTATTTTTTTTCAAATGTTAAAAGAATTATATGATTATTAATGTGTCCGTGATTATGGCAATGGCAATGGCAATGCCACGGCGTCAATGAATAAATTATAATTTGGTTCACCAAACATTTGTTTCTTTTGTTTATTTTCAACCTTTCGAAAGTTTCGCAAAAAAAAAGAAAAAAAATGAGAAAAAAATGAGAATGAATTTCATGATGGAGTTTTCGGGTATTTTTCCATTACGTTTGATTCCAATTAACGCAAAACTTTTTCGTACACAATTAGGAGTTAGCACCAGATACAAGGTATCATAATATAGCACACAATAGCGCCTTTATTAATTTTTCTTTCTTTTTTTTTTTCTTGTTTTGTCTTGGTTCACGCCTGTCGCCGGGTTTTTGATGAGATCAAATGAATTGAATGGATCGACAAATTGATAATTGAGATCGGATGAGAGAAGTTTTGGTGATAACCCGTTCAGGAGTCAAATTATAAACAACTGAACCGGGACTCCATTGTTCTGTTTCGGTATATACTGTTTTCAGCTCATCGTAATCACGAGACACGAGCCACAATCAACTCGAAAATATCATTGAATTAGTTTTTTTTTCTGTTCGTTGTTTGATATTTAAATATTTGAATTTCATTTGACATCGACTGTTTTAATCGCTATCTAAATATCATCACGTCACTTATTCAAATCGAATATTTTGACAAATGTTCGTTTTCTGTATGTACATTGTACATTGATCGTAATGTAATATTTAATCATATTTGAATATATTAGTCATCATCGCGTATCATTTGAATCGTGTTGATATTCACGTACATGTTGAATTTGAAGTGATAATTTTTTTTTTTTGTTGTTTCTTTTTCTTGTTGATTTCATTTTTTGGACAAACACTTTTTTTCTGTACTTTTTTTTCTTCTTCTTTTTCGCATGTGCTTGAGTTTATAAGCAAACCACTTTTTTATTTAGAGATTCGAAAAAAATAACTAAACGAAACATTGATTGAGACTATACTATGTGGCACGGCCTGGTAGCCGCAATCTATTTTTCAAATAAAAAAAAATTATTTCGAAACTATTTTTCTTTTTCGTTTTGTTTTTTTTTTTTTTTGGAGTGTCGTAAGGTTAGTCATATACATTCTATCTGGATTGTCCCCATCTAGCAAAATAACCATAATATTTTATAATATTTTTCTATTCATTCGATTTCATGGACGGCTCTCTTGTTGTTCTATCGCGAATTCAAAAGTATTTCATGTGATTGCAATTGTGTCTACGGCCAACAGACAATAATAAATGTTTGCCCATTTAATGTCGACACAATCATCGGATTCCGCATACAGACGAAATGACGCGAATTTTATCGCTCTCTTTTTGACTGTTGTGCATTGTAACATTATCAGAATGGTTGTTTTTTTTTCTTCGGTTTTACATTTATTTTATTTTATTTCGTTGCGATTGAATGTTGACTGAGAATCGCATATAAATAAATAAATCGGGGCAAACGGTATGGCTGACGGTTGACTCAATTTTTGCATGAATAAAGAAAATCTAATTTGATTCAAATACCATTTTCGTATCGATTAAATTGGATTTCAAGTAAAGGCTTCATCGAGGCCAAAACCACATTTATAATCGAAGGCGTACGCAGTGTCATTTTCACTAATTAGAAGAACAAGAAGAAGAAGAAGAAGAAGAAGGAAAAAAGGAATATTTTTTCCACATAACAAAACTAAAGAAAAAAAAATCGATATTTTGCCAGTTTTATTCACGCACCTTTTTTCAACAACTATTGACAACGGAAAATGAAATCCTTCCGCTTCATTTCTCTCTATTACGAGATTCCTGTTTATTGTTTTCCCCGGTTAGCTCGAAAATCAATGATTTCGTTTGTCGAGTAATATCGTTTAGCATTAAAGCTAACAATCACTAAACACCAATATCACGAGAATTTCGACAAATAAAAATTCGGAAAAAATAAATTGAAATCAAATACAAAAAAAAAAACCAATTTGAATTCATTTATTTCAGCAATTAGAATTGCTCGGATTGGACATACATTGTACAATTTTCAAACGAAACACTCAAACGGTTACGAATTCAATGAATTGACATAGTTATGTATTCTATCAGACATTGAGAGAAAAAAAATAAGATGTTTAAAAAAACAACATTTCGAATAATACAACAAGAGATGTTTTACCGAGAGGTCTGGTCTGGGACCTACGGCGCACCGAATAGTACTGAATTATTATTTTCATGACACACGATACTTTCAATCGTTCGTCGATTCGTCGACGATATGTCTCTTCACACGCTCAAAAATGATTCAAATACATTTATAGCATTTGCCGTATGTGTACAAATGAACGGCAGAGGAGCAGCAGCAGCAGCAGCAAACATTTTCTCTTCATCAAAATGGGACTCGACACAATGCGAGTGACAGTGAAAGAAAATCGTCCATTTCTATCGAGATGAACGAATATGCGTTTTTTGAGAATTTGCTTCGTAGCTACTGCTGTTGTTGTTGTTTTTTTTCTCATAGTTTTCACATTTTTCAGTCGTTTTCATAGTATTGGCGTTGATGACGCGCAGCTTTGAATTGTCTGTAGTTCTATCGCCGTTGTTACGTTATGTTTACATCAGATTTTTCAACGGTTCAAAAACTTCACGGTTCAAAACTACTGCAACATTGCGATGTGGTTGTGATGTTGAAAATTAGCCAACAAAAAGAAAAAGCCTCTTTTTATTTGGAACAATGAACGCCTCATATGTACCCTAGTGATGTTGGTTATTTCAAGTGGTCATTATGTATATATTATTCGTTGTAGACACGGGTTTTTTTTTCAAAAGATTTTCATTTTTGCGAATTGAATCGGTGACCGTATAGAGGAATAGAGGAAAAGAGGAAACTTATGCCTGTTATGCCTTGTTGCCTGAAGTAACATTTGCGCTTTTCCACTCTTCCTGCTCCAATTATGGAATAGGATATATAATCTCTTCCTGATGAGAAGGATATCTTTGACATTAATAAGTCAATATTTTGCTTTAATCACATCAATTTTTTTGAATTTCGACTATTCCATTCGTTCGTCATGTGAATATTGAATATGGAAAGTACTTGAAAATGTCAAACGCTGATAATGAAATTGAATTTCAAAATGCTTATTAAATTACGTCAGTCGGCATTATAGCCATTTATAAATTAAAAAACTTTGTTACTCGTGCAACTATGCACATCTAACACTCTCTCGTGTCTATTTAATTGCAATTTGTGGACTTTGAAACCGAATGCGTACAATATGTAATCGGTTTTTTAGGATGCTCCACGTTTAATTCTTTTTCTCATATTTAATGTTTATATATTTCATTTTCATCTTTCCGTTTAGTGATTGCGATTAACTTTTTAATTTATGTTTTATTTGATTGGCATCGAATGTGTATCATGTTTGACGTATGCGAGATTACTCACGTCGGCTTTCTAATACATTTTAAATTTCCGAAATGAAAGAAACCTAATGGCAACAAGCAAATGCTATGTTTACATATGATTCTATTTTGTTGTTGATGATTATGCCTGTAAACATATGATCAAAACTCAAAACTACGTCATAGTTAAAGTAAAGTTAAGTTTTTCTTCTTGTCACATGTTCAGCCAATTAAAATAATATTTGCTCATTGCTAAAAGTGTTTGGTGTTGAGTCCAATTGTGGATTCAATGGGCAACAGTCATTTATGTTATTGTTATTCGTTTCATTTTCACAAATCTTTTGTGCTGGTTTCGTCAATTGACAATGTTTAGTTTTTTTTTCTTCCAAAAATGAAGAAATCATTGCAAAACCTTTACACATTCACCGATATAGTCTTGAATATTTGATTCCGTTATTTCAGAATTTTGCATCAAGCTTACCGAGAAATTGGCTGGAATGAAAGCTTTCACACATAAATTTTCACATTACAACTATACAAAACCTATGCATGGCCTACGCATCCAGTCTATTTTAATGGAAAACTCAGGTTAACAGTGAAAATATGAAAATTTGATGCAACGACTGCTATTCTACATTATGTATAAGTGTGTGTAAGTGAATAGTGAACGGAGGTTATGGTGCTGCTTATTGCTCATGTGGTTCGTTCAACTGAAAATCGTTACAGTTCAATGAACTGTTTTGCTCTCTTCATAAGCATTCCACAACATGTTTTCCAATTCCCGAAATTATTATTATTTATTATACATTTTTATGCCATGTCATATTCATCAAATTGCAAATGAATCCATCAAGACCATCAACATATTAAACATTTCGATTGCACATTGAAACATGAGGAATTTATTTATGAAATAAATCACATTCAATTTATGGATGGTTTTGGTTGTCAGAATTCAAGAAATGAAATTGGCCAATGTTGGAATTCTCCAGACTCAAATTGAATTTGATCAATATACTTTGTGTCTCCGTTGGGATTGATTTATTGGCAGTAATTTTTAATTTTTTTTTTATATTTATTGAAATAAGTAAGAAACTTACACGAATTGATGTGTGTCCTCAGTCCTCGTTCCTTGGATATGTATTTATAAGCAAACCGATAACAAATTCTCAATAGAAAAGAATTAATTTTTATTATTTGACGCCAAAGTTTTCGTTGTTCCTTTGAAAATGGCCACAATAAAAAAAACAATTTTTTTGGTTTTTTCTTTCACCGAATTAACACAAAGAAAAGATTTGCTTACGTCAAATGGAAATTTTTGCTATCAAAAAAAAACTACTGAAAATCAAATAATACTGACGACGTGAATAGCTCGCCATCACTGTCGCAATCACGACGAAAGGATTTCATTTTGAGCTTTGCAAATATTTTTCTTTCTTTCTTTCTTTTCGTCGGTTGGAACACACACACACACACACACACAAACACCGAGGGCCGAGAGAATGCGTGCGTTGTGGAAATTTTTCGCTATGCTTCGTCCCGTTTGAATGGACTATTGCCTATAGTTGAGCAACTGGCGGAGAAATGAACGAATAACGTTGTCATTGGCAACTGATGGTAGCTTTTTTCGATTGGAATTTTCATCGGCATGCGCTCATCGGAAATAACGTTTACCATTACAAAAAAAAAAAAAAATAAAATATTTATGCATTTAATTGTTATTGTTATCTGTCTTTGTTCGTTCCTCTTATTGAATAGATTTGCGACAATAGTAGAATATGGTTATTCACATTTAACGGAATCACATGAAATGTATGTCAAATAATGGCCTTTTTTTATTCTTCTCTCCAGTAAATCGATTGAATCGACGAACAGAGAGCAGTTTTGTTTTAGAACAGATACAAATTTTAATCATTTAACAGGTACGACCACAACATTGAAAATCGTACTCGCCATTCGGGATTAATTTTAATTTTTCTTTTTTTTTATTTTTTTTCTTTATTTTTTTTTTTTTCAAATAAATTTCAATACGGATAGTACAAAGTGTATGCCCAAATGAAAGAGGCCATCAATGAATTCTGAATTATGTTTATTTGTAGAATTCATGTTCTTGTTCATCTTTTTTGATGTTATTTTTGTAGCCTTTTTCAAAATCTTTAGCCAAAACAATGTAACGATTTTCTCGTACAGCATGCATACCAGCCTCTTGACAAATGGCATTAATATCAGCACCGGATATTTTATCGGGTCGTGCTACATAATCTTCGAGATCAACATCATCGGATAAATTCATTTTTATTGTAATTGTTGAGAATACCAAACGCTTTTGACGACGATCCGGCAATGGAAATTCAATTTTTCGATCCAAACGACCCGGACGCAAAAGAGCCGGATCCAATGTATCGGCACGATTTGTGGCCATTATTACTTTAACATTTGTTGTTTGATCGAAACCATCCATTTGATTCAGTAATTCAAGTAAAATACGTTGAACTTCACGATCGGCACCGGTTTGTGCATCAAAACGTTTTGTTGCAATTGCATCAATTTCATCAATAAAAATAATAGCCGGTGAATTTTCTTTGGCCAAACGGAATACATCACGGACCATTCGTGGCCCTTCGCCCAAATATTTTTGCACAAATTCCGAACCAACGACACGAATAAAAGCGGCCGTTGTATGATGAGCCACCGCTTTGGCTAACATCGTTTTACCACAACCGGGTGGACCGTACCTATTTTTTGAATTGAAAAAAAAAAAAATCCATTAATCCGGATTATTTTTGGTCGTCATCCGTTTACTTCTACAGTCAGGATTACTTACATCAAAACACCACGCGGTGGATCGATACCGATTTGTTTATATAATTCAAAATGTGTCAATGGTAATTCAACAGCTTCACGAATTTCTTGCTTTTGCATATCCATACCACCGATATCTGCATACGATATGTCTGGCTTCTCATCCGCTGACAACATCGAAATCGAACTATCCGCTTCGGGTGGCAATACATCAACCAATGCATTACTATGCTTATGCAATGCAACCGATGCCGATGGTTTCAATAATTCACGATCAATCGTTGATAAAATACGCACATAATAATTTGAACCAGTGGTCGAACCAACGATTCCAGTATTCTGATCGACTGCTTCTAAAAATTGACCAATCACCAATGGAACCGATTGAATACGTTTCACTTCCTCTTGAGCATGAAGATATTCTTTTTTTAAATTACGTTGCTCATCTTTGATGTATTCCTCTTGTACTTCCAAAAATTCCAATGTTCGTTGTAATTTCTGTGGAAAATTCAACGAAAATTAAATATCGAATAAAATCATAAACAATGACAATGACTCGAGCATTTTGAGGTTATGTTTATTGCAATGATATTTTTTTGGTTTGCATTTTTTCTGTATTGTTTGTACTTACCTTGAGTTTTACATATAAATCTTCCGTGTCCAACTCTTCGATAGTGCTGGGAACTACATCTTTGGTGACCTTCAAGTCTACGACTTCATCCTGAAATGCAAATAAAATAGGCTCATCGGTCAATATGCACAAACAATTGTATAAAAAATTGCTTTTTTCCACAATTCCAAATGAAAATTGGTTTTGAATTTGAAAAATTAATTAATCGCAAGAGACTGGAAAAGCTATAATAATCGGTTTTGATGAAATTTAATTAAAATTAACTCACTTTTTCCGGAATAATAACATCAACTTCAGCCATTTCGCTTGATTTCACTTGATGACTTGTATATTTTGTTGCAATTACTGTGACAGCTCGCTCGGCTATACTCTAGAGGGCGCTTCCATTCACATGAACCTATCTCACATTTTCGAAAAAGTCAACATTTCGAATCAGTAAATACTTTAGCCGAAATGAAATACAATGATTGTGATGCGCATTTATGCGATTATTTTTTTTTTTAATGATTCATCATAACGATTTGGAATTGTTTTACATTTTGTAATATTGTTTCAAAGAGGAAATATGTTTTTAATATATGCGAATGATATTTAAAGATCGAAATCCATTCCCGCTCCTGCTCCCGGTCCCATTCCACCCAATCCTTTCTTTTCTTGTCCTTCAGTCCAGGCTTTGGCAATCATTCGTTTTGTTTCTGGATCGCCTTTTTCGTACATGCTTTTCATTATGTTCATTAGGCCAGCGGTTGGATCATCTTTGGTTGCACTCACATCGGGATCCATTTCGGATTTCTTTATGTCAGCCAATCGCTTTTCAGTTGTTGTTAAATGTGACCAGTTTTGACCTGTGACAAAATTTCATATTCAATGTTAACAAATCAATTACAATTAAATAATAAATGAGCGAATGACTGCACCTTCTTCTGCTTTTTTTGCATAAATTGCAATCGAATTTGTTTTGATTTTGCGATAGCTTTTTTCAGTATCGATAGCATGCAACAGATTTTTCACTTCGAATTTGTAGTCCTTGTTTTGAACATCGATGGCTTTCAAAACAATGGAATTCGGTGTGAATGTTACCAGAACATTTTCTTCGGGTGAATTTTGTACGCCGTCCAATGAAAGGAAAAATTTCACAAATTTATCACTTTGATCCCAAGCATAATTCGTAATTTCGCTTTCGTAGCGTTTCGGCTGCGTATTGTTTGTGGACATCAACTTGACCGGTTTTTCTGATGCCAATTGAGCCCGTAAATTTGATATTTCGGTTTCCAATCGCTTCTTTTGCAAAGATACGGCATCGATGTTGCGTTGCCGTTTTAATTGACCGAGAACAGCGTCCAATTCGGCAATGTCCAATGTGAGCTGCAACCAAATTATTATGATGTTGTTAAATGTTTTACCCGAAAAAAAAAAATTCACATCAAATTTACTCCATTTTTACTCCCTTCTACATCAAAAATAAATACGCCATTCAGGCATCAATGTTGATGTGGAATGGAGTATTTTTGATTTTTGATATAGACAGGAGTAAAAATGGAGTACATTTGAAGTGCATAGTAAAAATGATTATTTAAAATGAAAAAATGTGATTTTTCTTTAGCTTTATTCACCTCTTGAATCTTTTGACTCGACATTTTTGATGAAGTTACCCTTGTTATGTTTCAAATTTGATTCTTTTAATTGTTAAATGTATCGAAATTTGTTTCGAGAACGAAGGCGTGCTAGTTTTTATATGTTCTTTTGTCAGTTTCCAGAATGTTTTGACATTTTTCGAGCATATTCAGTGAATATTCGAATGGAAAGTAATCTGAAGTTGGTTTCAATCAACAATAAAAAAACGTTTTCGAATGTTTCGAAAATGATTTTTATGTATTTTTGTATTTAATGTTCATGAGGCTGTCCGTTGGTGAATGAATCAGCAACTTTTTTGAGAAAGAATTCCGTTTCCTTTTCTGAAATTTTAATTCATTTCTTGATGAAGCACTTAAAGAACTCAAATACCGCACGTTATGAATTCTCAATTTGAATTGACCTTTAAAACTTACCTCTACTTCTCGGCAATCGAAGAAGACTTACCTATTACCTATTCAGACCTCCAAATGCTCGCACCTAAAAAATGAAATTTTCCTAAACAACATTAAGCTAAAGAAAAGACAAATGTTTATTGTATTGAATTTAAATAGCACTATTCATTTTATTCAAATTTAAATAACATTATTGATTTGCTTTTCTTTACTGTTTTTTTTACCCCTAACTGACATTTTTCATTTATTTTCTTCTCTGTTAATTGAATAGACTCAAAACGGTGAAAAATAAACTACGAAAAAGTTTCGTTGAATAAATGATGTGCATCGTCCAAATAGAATTTTAATTTCCGCCACGAAGACGAAGAACCAAATGCAATGTTGATTCCTTTTGGATATTATAGTCGCTCAATGTACGGCCATCTTCCAATTGCTTGCCGGCAAAAATCAAACGCTGTTGATCTGGCGGAATACCTTCTTTGTCTTGGATTTTAGCCTTGACGTTTTCGATGGTGTCTGATGGTTCAACCTCCAAAGTGATGGTTTTTCCGGTCAATGTTTTGACGAAAATTTGCATACCACCACGAAGACGCAATACCAAATGCAAAGTTGATTCTTTTTGAATGTTGTAGTCGCTCAAAGTACGACCATCTTCCAATTGTTTACCAGCAAAAATCAATCGTTGTTGATCTGGTGGAATACCCTCTTTGTCTTGGATCTTGGCCTTAACGTTGTTGATCTGGTGGAATACCCTCTTTGTCTTGGATCTTGGCCTTAACGTTTTCGATGGTGTCTGATGGTTCAACTTCCAAAGTGATGGTCTTGCCAGTCAATGTTTTGACAAAAATTTGCATACCACCACGAAGACGGAGAACCAAATGCAATGTTGATTCTTTTTGAATGTTATAGTCGGATAAAGTGCGACCGTCTTCTAACTGTTTACCGGCGAAAATCAAACGCTGTTGATCTGGTGGAATACCTTCTTTGTCTTGGATCTTGGCCTTGACATTTTCAATGGTGTCTGATGGTTCAACTTCCAATGTGATGGTTTTTCCAGTCAATGTTTTGACAAAGATTTGCATACCACCACGAAGACGCAATACCAAATGCAAAGTTGATTCTTTTTGAATGTTATAGTCGCTCAAAGTACGACCATCTTCCAATTGTTTACCAGCAAAAATCAATCGTTGTTGATCTGGTGGAATACCTTCTTTGTCTTGGATCTTGGCCTTGACATTTTCAATGGTGTCTGATGGTTCTTTCCGGTCAATGTTTTGACGAAAATTTGCATACCACCACGAAGACGCAATACCAAATGCAAAGTTGATTCTTTTTGAATGTTGTAGTCGCTCAAAGTACGACCATCTTCCAATTGTTTACCAGCAAAAATCAATCGTTGTTGATCTGGTGGAATACCCTCTTTGTCTTGGATCTTGGCCTTAACGTTTTCGATGGTGTCTGATGGTTCAACTTCCAAAGTGATGGTTTTGCCAGTCAATGTTTTGACAAAAATTTGCATACCACCACGAAGACGCAAGACCAAATGCAATGTTGATTCCTTCTGAATGTTGTAGTCGCTCAATGTACGACCGTCTTCCAATTGTTTACCGGCGAAAATCAAACGCTGTTGATCTGGTGGAATACCTTCTTTGTCTTGGATCTTGGCCTTAACGTTTTCGATGGTGTCTGATGGTTCAACTTCCAAAGTGATGGTCTTGCCAGTCAATGTTTTGACAAAAATTTGCATACCACCACGAAGACGGAGAACCAAATGCAATGTTGATTCTTTTTGAATGTTATAGTCGCTCAAAGTACGACCGTCTTCTAACTGTTTACCGGCGAAAATCAAACGCTGTTGATCTGGTGGAATACCTTCTTTGTCTTGGATCTTGGCCTTGACATTTTCAATGGTGTCTGATGGTTCAACTTCCAATGTGATGGTCTTGCCAGTCAATGTTTTGACAAAGATTTGCATACCACCACGAAGACGCAATACCAAATGCAAAGTTGATTCTTTTTGAATGTTATAGTCGCTCAAAGTACGACCATCTTCCAATTGTTTACCGGCAAAAATCAAACGCTGTTGGTCTGGTGGAATTCCTTCTTTGTCTTGGATCTTGGCCTTGACATTTTCAATGGTGTCTGATGGTTCGACCTCCAAAGTGATGGTTTTTCCGGTCAATGTTTTCACAAAAATTTGCATGGTTCCTCTGATTATTTAAAATAAAACGAAAAAAAAAAGAAATCGAATCTATATCAGTTCAAAGTCAATGCATTCCCAAAGAAAAATTCAGATTCAAATGTACTCTATTTTTACTCCATTCTACGTAAAAAATCAAAAATACTCCATTCGACGTGGAATCCAAAATGGCATCAATGTGACGTGGAATGGAGTATTTTTGATTTTTGACGTAAAATGGAGTAAAAATGGAGTAAATTTGATGTGAATTTTTCTTTGGGTTTAAATCAGAATATTAATTGACGTGGTCAATGAGAAAAAAAAGGAATGACATTTTCGCTGAATAATCTCATTATAAATATTTCATAAGTTTGTGACTAATTGCAAATTAGCTCAAACGACTGACGCAACACACTGAATTATTGCGAAAATAACTATGAATTAAAAATCTTCCGTTTTTACGATGGAAAAAAATTGCGAATTACGTACTGTGACGAAATGTAGAAAAAAAATAAAATATTTTTCTTTGTAAATAAAGAAAGAATGGTTGCGGAATCGAATAATTATTTATGGAAAAAGAAAAACGAACGTATTGAGGTCAAACGAACAAAGAAACTGCGCAATAGAAATCAGTTGTGTACGCGTCGATTGGAGTTTTAGCACATATCAACGTTAACGGTTTCAAAATCAAGCTAAGCAGCTGTTTTATCTCATCGTACACCGTTCACTTGCAATTTTATATATATTTTATAAAACGAAAATCAAAATGGCGACAAAAAAAAAGAATCAAACAAAAGAGAAAAAAAAAATATTGAAAAACTAAGAATTAATCAGAAAAAAAAACGACAAAAGTGTGGATGAAACGAATCTCGTTTAAAAATGCGAAGATTTAAACAAATATTAGAAATTCTTATTGCAAATTCCATTGTCTTTACGTTTGACGAACAAAGGCGTCAGCCATTTTTCAATCACTTTGAAAAACTTTGAAAAATTCATCGAAAAAGAAATTTTATTGCAATCAATTTTTGCCAAACAATTGCAAAAATTCCCCGAAAAAAACTTACTTTTAATTTGTTTTCTTTCGTATATAAAATAAAAAATCACTTTTTTTCAATTTTTTTAATAAATTCTTCTAACTGTTCAACAAACTGAATATATTTTAGCTGCTAAGTTTTTTCGTTCTGATGTGTTGTTTCGACAAAGGACAAACTCGTAATGAACACTTTCTTCATATGTGACCGAGTTATATGCTTTTGAAATTAACTAGTAGCGACGCCATTGAAACACCCTCTGTCTCTTTTCAACTAATAGTGTTACGTATTCAATGGTATTCGTTATCGAAACGACTCGAAACGAAATGAAACTGAACGTTTCGTGAGTGGAACGAAGAATGTTGGTATGATATGAAGTTGGAAGCAAAAATGTTGATAGAATTAAGTTTAAATGCTGTGGTCAAAGAAAAAAATGTGAAAAAAAAACATTGAAACCGTTGGAATTGGGAATGACGATTCTTGCGCCAAATCATAGGATTTCTTAGTTTGCGATGAATTCATTTGAAAATTATTATCGCAATTTCGATTTTATAGAGAAATTTGAGAGAAATGCGAATAAATCGACTTATAATTTATCGAATTCTTTTTTTTTCGAAATGCGTCAATGATACAGTAGTCAAGTTACTTGGATTATCATATTTATGACTCATATGTTGTTCCCGAATGAATTGTTTACTTTGTTTGTCTGTTATTTCGCATTAAAATCCCTTTGTCGTATATTTTATTTCTATCGGGAAATAAACAGCGCGTTTAATATATTTCCGAAGCATTTTTGGCAATTGATCAAATTTATATTGAAAAGCACAAAACATTTTCACTTTTGATTTGTCGCATGAACATCTGTTTGATGTTCATTGTGCTTGTCGAAAGTTCAACATAAAATCATTATTTAATACAAAAAGAACAAACAGTATTTGCTAGCATTCACTCGCATGCAACCATTTTTTGTTCGTCTTTTTAATTTCACATAAACACAAATAATATTTAATGTTATGCTCTTGACGCGCTGACAATGCTTATATCGATTCGATCGTGTTTTTACGGCCATTCGCTTTTACAATCTCATGATCGAACAATGAGAAGATTTATAATATGAAAATGAAAATTATTATCTAATTGTTGAAATAAATGGAAATGATGCATTTTCTGTAACAAATCCATACGATTTAAAATATTTAAAGGAATAATCAATCATAATAGGGTCAAATAATCGAATCAAACAATGAAATATTTTGAATTTAGACCAAATGACTTGTGTATTTTATAAATTATTATCGATTTATTCTGTTATCTGAAACGTGGAATATGACTGATGGCCATCATTAAAGTGAATTTCACAATGATCTTGTCGTTTTTTTTCTCGTCTTTCTTACATCTCCTATTGATGATATTTGAATGGAAGGCAACCTGAAGTTTGTTTCAATTTTCAATCACAAAATAAAGAAACCGTTTTTGAATCTTTCGAAAATGAATAAGTTATTTTTAAAAAAAAATACACTGCCAATTAATTGACAGAATTGTTTTGATGGTTTGGACTCTTTAGTTATAGTCATTCTGTCGCCTTTAAAAATACTTGCAATTCCCGATGATACGATTCTGTGAAATTTTCACGTCTTCAGGTCCCTCTCTATTAATCTTTGAATTTCAAATTCATAATTTTGACGATTTGTTCCAGTAAAATGGACACGCTAAAAACTATATTGAACCATATCGTCCCATGGCTGGTAACAGTCGATAGAGTACATATAGCTCCACCAAATATGGTGAATCCACCAGTGGCATATACTCCAATCCCATTTTATAGTCACTTGAAATGATAAAAACGTCTGTGTGAAGAAAAACATCTGAATAAATTTTAGCTGCAAAGCATCCTCGTTTTGATTTGTTGTCACAACAAAGGACAATCTTCTAATGAGCTTTCGCTCCAAATATGACCGAGGTGTTTTTGTTAAAGAGAATAGAGAACCCACAGAAGGATATGAAAATATAATTGTCTCGCACTTTTCTACATAAAATGCTCTTCGATTTCATTAAACTCAAAAATGGAAAGCGAATGGCAGTGTAACAACAAGTGTTGTCGCATTCAAATTGACATTCCACACACTTCTCACTCATGAACGTTTCATTTGTTATGACAAATGGTTTTTTTATCGAATTTTTTAAGCACAATTTATTCAGCCTCGGAGTGTGCCGTTCATTCATGTAATTGGTAGCGCCCTCATCATGAATATAAATGCGCGCACTTCTGAATAATCTTCGAAATTCAGATACATGACACAGTCATCTGAATGTCAAAGTCTGTTTGGGTTACCGATAGCTGCCCAAGTTGCATTCTATACCGAGTAGATGGCGCTACTTAAAACGATGTGACATTTGATCCAAAAATTTAACATTGTCAACATAGAACACACTCCAAGGGTGAATTTATTTTATTTACTTTAAAATTACGTAATACCTTCTGGGCCGCCTCCATCTAATCATGTTTGGATAGGAAATGACCTGAAAATAAAAAAATAAACAAAAGTTCATATTCAACAATTTGAAAAAAAAAATAACATTTGAAAGAACGACGTGCAAAATGTAAAAATCACCAATATTCGTCTCTTTTCTATTCGGTGAAAACCAAATGTATTTCTGCCTCTTTGGTTCAATTTTGCACGTCGTTCTTTTAATGGGAATTCTTCACAATGTGGTGAACCACAGAGACAGAACATGCCATGAAAAGTAAAAAAATAAAAGACAATAAATAATTTCATTTTACTGTATTGATAAGAGAAGTCTTTTCTGGGGCCGGTTCATCTGTTTTTACTTTATAAATAAAGTCAGGTGAAAAAGAAATGTTTTCCAGCATCCCTCCGCTTTCTACGACCTTGGCCAATATGATTGTACGGTCGTCTCCTTTATCCAATGGCACTATAATTGTTTCGCCAGTTGACGTCTTGGAATAAACTTGCATACAGTTAAATTGAAGCAATGTTGATCCGTTTTGAATGTTGTAATCGGACAAGGTACGACCGTCTTCTAATTCTTTCAGGGGAAAGAATAAAATTTGTTCATCTGATGGAATTCCTTCCTTAGCTAAAATCATGGCTTTAACATTTTCAGTGGTATCACTTGGTTCGACCTCCAAAGTGATGGTCTTCTTAGTCGATGTTTTTACGAAAATCTGCATGGTTGCTTTGCTAATTGAAAATAATAAGACAAAAAATTAAAACTCTTTCGTTTTTACGACGAAAAAAATTTGCGAAGCACGTTCAGTGACGGAAGACCTAGGGAACCTTACGACACTTCAAATTATTAAGACAAAAAAGGTTCAGGTGGCGCCCTCATTTGGATGTCACTGAGACATTTGTTTACTTCGAAAAAGCCTCGACTTTGACAATCCGATGAATCGTTTATCGAAGTCAGTAAGCGTTTTCATGGGAAACAAATGTCGGCAGTAACATCCAAATAAGGGCGCCACCGGTACCTTTTTTGTCTAAGCAATTAATACACATTTTATATGGCAGTAAGGTTCTATTGCGGAAGGCAGACAAAAAATAGTATTTGTCAGCACATATCAACGTTAACGGTTTAAAAACCAAGCTAACCAGCTGTTTTATCTCATTGTGCACCGTTCATTTGCACTTCTGTATATATTTTTAAGAAATGACTCGAACAAAGGAGAAAAACAAATATTGACAAGTATGCAAAACTAGGAATAAATTGGAGAAAAGCGACAAAAGTGTGGATGAACTGAATCTTGTTTAAATATGCAAGGATTTCAATAAATATTACGAATCTTTATAGCAAATACATTGTCGTCACGTTTGATGAACAAAAGCGTCATCCATCGAAAACGATGCATAGAAAAGGCAATTCAATTGCAACCAATTGCTGCTCGAAAATTGCAAAAATTCCCCGAAAAAACTTACTTTCAATTGGTTTTCCTTCGAGTAGAAAATAAAAAATCACTTTTTTCACAACTTTTGAATAAATTCTCTCAACTGTTCAACCATCTGAATAAATTTTAGCTGCAAAGCATCCTCGTTTTGATTTGTTGTCACAACAAAGGACAATCTTCTAATGAGCTTTCGCTCCAAATATGACCGAGTTGTTTTTGTTAAAGAGAATAGAGAATCCACAGAAGGATATGAAATATAATTGTCTCGCACTTTTCTACATAAAATGCTCTTCGATTTCATTAAACTCAAAAATGGAAAGCGAATGGCAGTGTAACAACAAGTGTTGTCGCATTCAAATTGACATTCCACACACTTCTCACTCATGAACGTTTCATTTGTTATGACAAATGGTTTTTTTATCGAATTTTTTAAGCACAATTTATTCAGCCTCGGAGTGTGCCGTTCATTCATGTAATTGGTAGCGCCCTCATCATGAATATAAATGCGCGCACTTCTGAATAATCTTCGAAATTCAGATACATGACACAGTCATCTGAATGTCAAAGTCTGTTTGGGTTACCGATAGCTGCCCAAGTTGCATTCTATACCGAGTAGATGGCGCTACTTAAAACGATGTGACATTTGATCCAAAAATTTAACATTGTCAACATAGAACACACTCCAAGGGTGAATTTATTTTATTTACTTTAAAATTACGTAATACCTTCTGGGCCGCCTCCATCTAATCATGTTTGGATAGGAAATGACCTGAAAATAAAAAAATAAACAAAAGTTCATATTCAACAATTTGAAAAAAAAAATAACATTTGAAAGAACGACGTGCAAAATGTAAAAATCACCAATATTCGTCTCTTTTCTATTCGGTGAAAACCAAATGTATTTCTGCCTCTTTGGTTCAATTTTGCACGTCGTTCTTTTAATGGGAATTCTTCACAATGTGGTGAACCACAGAGACAGAACATGCCATGAAAAGTAAAAAAATAAAAGACAATAAATAATTTCATTTTACTGTATTGATAAGAGAAGTCTTTTCTGGGGCCGTTTCATCTGTTTTTACTTTATAAATAAAGTCAGGTGAAAAAGAAATGTTTTCCAGCATCCCTCCGCTTTCTACGACCTTGGCCAATATGATTGTACGGTCGTCTTCTTTATCCAATGGCACTATAATTGTTTCGCCAGTTGACGTCTTGGAATAAACTTGCATACAGTTAAATTGAAGCAATGTTGATCCGTTTTGAATGTTGTAATCGGACAAGGTACAACCGTCTTCTAATTCTATACGGGGAGAGAATAAAATTTGTTCATCTGATGGAATTCCTTCCTTATCTAGAATCATGGCTTTAACATTTTCAGTGGTATCACTTGGTTCGACCTCCAAAGTGATGGTCTTCTTAGTCGATGTTTTTACGAAAATCTGCATGATTGCTCTGCAAATTGAAATTAAAAACGAAAAAAAATTATAACTCTTTTGTTTTTACGACGGCTCAGTGACGGAAAGCCGAACGAAGCTAACGACAGTTGAAATTATTAAGACAAAAAAGTTACCGGTGCCGCCCTCATTTGGGATGTCACTGCCGACATTTGTTTGCTATGAAAAAGCCTCGACTTTGACAATCCAATGAATCGTTTAGTGAAGTCAGTAAGCGTTTTCATAGCAAACAAATGTCGGCAGTGACATCCAAATGAGGGCGCCACCGGTACTTTTTTTGTCTCAGCAATTTATAATCATCTTATATGGGAGTAAGGTTCTATTGCGGAAGGCAGACAAAAAATAGTATTTTTCTATGCAAATGAAATGAAAAGTTATGAAAGCGAATAATAACGAGGTAGTCGCAGGCGACAAGAAACTTTTCCGTTCAGCCTTTTCTCATTTCAATATGGAATTGACAACAATAAAATTTTCGAAAAAAAAATGTTATTCTTAAATGTTTGGAATAAAAATGTAGATTTAAAAGAAAACTGAAAGAAAATTGAAAAAAAAAATTTCTATTGGGTCTTATGCTCCGAAATTTTAATGATTTTTCCGGTATGACTCAGGCTATCATATGGTTGAATTTGGAGTCGTTTATAATGCTTCTATCAAAAGTTATCGCACCAGCAGACAGACAGACAATCTCTAATTGCATTTTTTTCACTCAAAATCATCATGAAACAGAAAAAAAAACATTTTGGGAGATTTTTAGTTTTGGACTGAATTCTATACTTTTCCAGTACATTTTGTACGGAAGAGAATTAATTATTGAAAAAGCAAACGAAGCCAATTGAATGTTCGTGAACAAAGAAACTGCGCAATGGAAATAGCTGTGTGATTCGTTGTTTTATCTCATTGTGCACCGTTCACTTGCAATTTCATAAAATTAAAATCAAGAAAAACTAAGAATAAATCGGAAAAATTCGACAAAACTTTGGAAGAAACGAATCTTGTTTAAATATGCAAAAACTTCAAGAAATATTACGAATTTTTATAGCAAATACATTGTCTTTACCTTTGACGTACAAAGGCGTCTTCCATCGAAAAGGATACATAGAAAAGCAATTCAATTGCAACCAATTGCTGCTCAAAAATTGAGAAAATTCCCCGAAAAACTTACTTTCAATTGGTTTTCTTCCGAATAGAAAATAACAAATCACTTTTTTCACAAATTTTTGAATAAATTCTCTCAACTGTTCAACCAACTGAATAAATTTTAGCTGCAAAGCATCCTCCTTTTGGTTTGTTGTCACAACAAAGGACAATCTTGTAATGAGCTTTCTCTGTAAATATGATTGTCTCGCTCTTTCCTGCATAAAATGCTCTTCGTTATTATTAAATTCACAAATGAAGAGCGAATGGCAGTGTAATAATAAGTGTTGTCGCATTCAAATTGACGTTCCAAACGGTTCTCAGTCATGAACGTTTCATTTGTTATGTTTCGAGTCTCGACGTAATCCAAACATCCAAAAGAAATTCACTGACATGTGAGCTCGCCGCTGCTTGTTGACAGATTCTATGCAATACCACAATGTTATTGGGAAATGTGTGCCGATTTTAGTGGGATTTAAAAAAAAATAAAAACTCAAAATGTTTATTTCGTTCAAAAAGCTTTTCAGACAAAATGTGATCCAACGACTCATTCGCTATTGTCAAACATTTCTTCGAAATAATATAAAAACAATTCGGAAACAAAAAGGAAAAGATTTGCTGGACACATTTACATCGCCGCTAAGCAATCGAACAAGTTTATTAGTTGATAAATGGAAAGAGTTTCGATCGAAGGCAAAACTGCAGAGACTTTCAGACCAATACAGTGATATTTTTTCTGCCATAAAATTATTGGATAATAGAAAGCAAGATCTATTAAAAATTGCAAAAAGTTTTATTGAGGCTTTCAATATCGATAGAAATATTCTTGTGAATCGTTTATTCATTGATCTTAATGCAGCTAAGGCAGCTAGAAAAAAACTTACGCAATCTGAAGAGGAAGAATTAATCAAACTCGGGCTTATTCTGACAGGCCTCTTATGAATCAATTATTATTTATTAATTGTAGGGGTGAGAGTGTGAGTGACCAAGAAAACGTTAAGGATGAAAGTGTCCAAAGATAGTGCCATATGACATTTAAATTCATCTAAATTTACATGAAAAATGGACACTTTTACACTTAACGTTTTCTTGGTCATTTACACTCTAAACCCGACAATTATTCTCAAATGTGAAAAATTAGTTGAAAATGGTATGTTTCGATTGGCTGAAATGTGTGGCTCCATATTTAATGGATTCTTAGCAACAACTCATAAATTACATAAGTGAGAAAGATATTACTAATTAATTTATAAAAATTTGGTTCTTGGTGAAATTAGAGAGAGAAAGAAAGGATGGAAATCGAGTCCGGATCGCCTAGGATCATTTTTGATTAATCATGCCTTGAAAACTATGTTTTCTCTTGTTGAAAGGTGCTCCATTCAAAGGCAGCAAAAAATTATCGGAAAGTAGTAAAAAGTTCAACAACAAAGTAATTCAATTTATGTTCAGCTATTTATTTTATTGTTTTTAAATAAAAAATCTTATGAAGATTCATGAAAAAATTATGTATATTCGTTCTAAAGCCATAGGCATAAAAGAAATAACAATAACAATAACTAATCACCATAGAAAATTACTCCAATTTACATAGTTTTTAATGGTTCCATATTGGCAAGTCGAAGTCTTAGCACAAATATGCACACCGTCTTTGTGGCAATTTGGTCAGTCAGCTCAGGGATGCCATTCTTGATTTATCATGCCTTGCAAACCATTTTTTCTTTTGTTTATATCCAATCCAAAAGAGAGAAAGTTCGGCAATCGAAGAAGACTTACCTATTACCTATTCAGAACTCCAAATGCTCGCACCTAAAAAATGAAATTTTCCTAAACAAGATTAAACTAAAGAAAAGACCATATATATTGTTGGGAATTTAAATCGCACTATTCATTTTATTCAGGTTTGAAAATAAATAATTTGAGAAGGTATCTTATAAGGCCTGCTTCCTCTTATGCCATCAAGAATAGCAAACATTGACTATCTAAAAATAGAAATTTTTCTTTCACAACAATTCAAAATCTAATATCAAGAAACTAATTTGACTAGCCAAACTAAAGCCATATGCATGTAACTAACAATTAACATCATAACTAACAAACATAAAAAATTAAACCAATTTACATAATTTTTAATGGATTCATTTTCTGGGACCGGTTCCGATGTGAAAACGGTGGGTAGGATACACCCATTTTTGATTTATCATGCCATGGAAACAACGTTTTCTCTTGTTTTGCATTGCAACTATATTTTCTTCTTTTTATCTGCATACGGTAGCCATTCCAAAATCATCTGTACCAGAGAAGTGAGTCTGAAGGAGAAATAAATCCAAAAATTTCAAAAAATAGAGAAAAAACTTTCTATTTATCAGCAACTATTTAGTGAAACTGATAACATGCAGACAAAATATCTTTTATAGGCGAGATAGAGAGAGAGAGAGAGAGAGAGAGAGAGAGAGAGAGAGAGAGAGAGAGAGAAGAAGT
>GL501495.1:532247-552610 GCA_000149185.1 Mayetiola destructor
GAGAGAGAGAGAGAGAAGAAAGAATTTTCCTCAGGGTAATCTCTCCTCTTTCTTGGACCTTGGCCTTCAAGATTTCAGGTGTTTCTCTTTTATCCAATGGCACTATAATTGTTTTGCCAGTCGACGTCTTGGAATGAACTTGCAGAGGGCCAAATTGAACCAATTTTGTTCCTTTTTTAATGTTGTTATAGAACAAGGTACGACCGTCTTCTAATTTTTTACGGGGAGAGAATAAAATTTGTTCATCTGATGAAATTCCTTCGTTATCTTGAATCATGGCTTTAACATTTTCAATGGTGTCACTTGGTTAGACCTCCAAAGTGATGGTCTTCTTAATCAACGTTTCTACGAAAATCTGCATGATTGCTCTGCAAATTGAAAATAAAAACGAAAATTTTTTTTAACTCTTTCGTTTTTACGACGGAAAAAATTTGCGATGCACGTTCAGTGACAGAAAGCCAAAAGAACCTTACGACAGTTTAAATTATTTAGACGACAAAGTTACCGGTAGCGCCCTCATTTGAATGTCACTGCCGACATTTGTTTGCTTTGAAAAAGCCTCGACTTTGACAATCCGATGAATCGTAAACACAACAAAGGCGTCATCCATCGAAAAGGATTCATGGAAAAGGCAATTTAATTGCAACCAATTGCTGCTCAAAAATTGCGAAAATTCCCCGAAAAACTTACTTTCAATTGGTTTTCTTTCGAACTTTTTGAATAAATTTTCTTAACTGTTCAACCAGCTGAATAAATTTTAGCTGCAAAGCAATGTTGAGAGTTAGCGGTTTCATTTCTCTAAAATCATTACAAAGCAAAGTTTGTTGTTACAACAAAGGACAATCTTGTAATGAGCTTTCTCTGTAAATATGAGTTGTTTTGTTAAAGAGAATAGAGAATCCACAGAAGGATATGAAATATAATTGTCTCGCTCTTTTCTACATAAAATGCTCTTCGTTATTATTAAACTCATAAATGAAGAGCGAATGGCAGTGTAACAAGTAGGTGTTGTCGCATTCAAATTGACGTTCCACACAGTTCTCACTCATGAACGTTTCATTTGTTATGTTTTGAGCCTCGACGTAATCCAAATATCCAAAAGAAATACACTGACAGCTCGCCGCTGCTTGTTGACAGATTCAATGCAATACCACAATGTTATTGGGAAATGTGTGCCGATTTTAGTGGGATTTAAAAAAAATAAAAACTCAAAATGTTTATTTCGTTTAAAAAGCTTTTCAGACAAAATGTGATCCAACGACCCATTCGCTATTGCCAAACATTCAATCGAAATATTAAAGAAACAATTCTTAAACAAAAAGAAAAAGATTTGTTCGACACATTAACATCGACGTTAGGCAATCGAACAAGTTTATCAGTTGATGAATGGAAAGAGTTTCGATCGAAGGCAAAACTGCAGAGACTTAGAGCCCAAGACAATGATATTTTTTCTGCCATAAAATCATTGGATAATGGAACGCAAGATCCATTAAAAATTGCAAAAAGTTTTATTGAGGCTTTCAATATCGATAGAAATATTCTTGTGAATCGTTTATTCATTGATCTGTATGCAGCTAAGGCAGCCAGAGAAAAACTTACGTCATCTGAAGAGGAAGAATTAATCAAACTGTAAGTTTTACTCAGGCTCATTCTGACAAGTTTCTCATGTATTAATAATGATTTATTAATTATTTTTAGATGTGAAAAATTAACCGAAAATGGTATGTTTCGATTGGGTGAAATGTCTGGCTCCATATTCAATGGATTCTTAGCAACAAGAGAATGGAAACGGGTTATCCAAATTCCAAAAATGTATAGCGCTCGGGAACCATTAAATGCATTAATTAATAAAGCGTTAAAAGAAAATGAAACCGAATTAGTGTTGAAACTGATTGAATCTACATTATTTCATCATTCGAACGATTTATTACCAGAAACGATGGAAAACTATTTGAATTTTTTGGCCAAACAACAAATTTCGACACGTGGTTCTGTAGAAAATATACTTACATTTTTGGAAAAACGCAAACGAACTGTTTTCGAGCCAGTAGCCGAAGCTCTAATCAACGTACTAAAGCAATCCAATTGTGAAGTCAAGCGAATACAAATGGATTCTTTGTAAGTTAACATTGAAGTAGCTCAATGAAGGATTTATTTGAATATTTTTCCTTAAAATTTTTAGTGGAAAATGTCCGAATTGTGAAAAGGTTCTTAATAATTCGGCTATAACTGTTGAAGAATTTCGATTGTTAAGAGATCGTTTTGAAAGTGAAATTTTGCATGGAAAACAAGATTATCATAAATTGAAACCCGAAGATTGGAATAAAATGATGGAGTTCATTGAAAAAAGGGGACCGTTCGATGTCATTGTGGATGGTTTGAATGTTGCATTGGGAAGTCTTTGTGCCGATTGGAGAGAACAGGCAAAATTACTCGATTTTAGAACAGCAAATTTAAATGAGGTAAAATACAATATGAAGTCTGTAATGAAAATACTACAATAAATAAATGAATTTGTTTTTTTACAGCTTTGCGATAATGTCAAACAAATCGAAAGCGACGGAAAAAAAGTTTTAATTATTGGAAAATGGAATATGGGACGTCTAGGCATGCAAGATCTTAAATCCATAACCAGAAACATATTTTTAATTAACAATGTGTGAGAATCGAAATTTTTCAGTTGCTACCAACATTTGTTGAGTGTTAAATATTGTTGTTATTTTTTTTTTCTCATTTCATAGACGGAATGACGACATTTTGCTGTTATATGCGACAATGTTGTGCGGTCCAAATACCTATATGCTAACGAATGATCGGATGCGTGATCATAAAGCGGAAATGAGCGAAGAATTCAAAATACTTTTCGAAAAATGGCGACACCGACGAACGTTGGGCTACAATTTCAGTGAATATTATGAATGCCAGAAAATTTTGCCATTAGGATTTGAATCTTATTGCCATCAAAATGATGGCCATTGGCATATACCATTCATTGAAAATGTCGAACGAAATCAAATCAATTGGCATGATTCGGCAAAGCATTGGGTTTGTTTACGATTTCCAAACTAAATTTGCATTTTGTTTTAAACAATTCATGTATATGCGGATAAAGAATTTTTGTATAACAATAAAATGAAGCATTTTCAAAAAAAAAAAAAAAATTTCGTCAGTTTCACATCATTAAAAAAAAAGATTTTCATCCAATTCTAAAAGTTCAATTGCACAAACACTCGTATGTTTCCCGCAATTTTGAACGTTTCATTTTTTTCCGAATTAAATTTGACGTTTGAAATTTTGACATGTGAGCACACTGTTCGTTGTTGACAGATTCATTGCAATCCCACAATGTCATTATGAAATGTGCTGTTTGTAAAATATATCAAAAAAAAAAGAAACAAAATTAAACCTAAAATGTTTACTTTGCTTAAAAGACAATTTGCACCGATTGTGATTCGACGATCGATGTGCCATTATCAAAAAGTGAAACCACTGAATCAAGAGGAACGCTTAAAACTGTTTGAAGATCGCAAGGCTAAGGATCTATATAATGCACTGGTGTTAGCGCTCGACAAACGAACATGTCTATCAGTTGATGAATGGAAAGAGTTTCAATCGAAGGCAAAAGTGCAAAGAATTTCATGTGGAATTAATGCAATTCTCAATGCCATAAAATCCCTCGATATTTCGCATGATCCATTGAAAATTGCAGAAAGTTTTATTGAGGCTTTCGATATCGAAAGAAATGTTATGGTGAATCGTGTATTTATCGATTTGTATGCAGCAAAAGGAGCTAAGAAAATGCTTACACAAACGGAAGAAAACGAGTTGATTAAATTGTCATTAAAATTATTATTTTCGATTTATAATGATTTATAATGATGAATAATAAATAATTTATTCTAATTTTTCCAGGTGTAATGAATTGATTGAAAATCAAATGTATTTGCTACCCGAAATATGTGGATGCGTTATCAATGGTCTATGTGCAACCAGAGACTGGAAACGGGCCTTAGCACTTTCGAAAACACTAAACGAACCGACCGTACAAAATTTACTGATACGAAAAGCGATGCGTGAAAATGAATATGAAATTGTATGGGAATTGTTGGAAACCCTAACATCACGTCACCCAAAAGAATTGCAACAAAAAACAATCGAAAAATATTTACATTTTTCGGCGAAAAAAAATACACCAACACTTGAGTGTATTGTTAAAATGCTTCGATTATTGGAAAAAACCGAAAAAATTCTCATTGAACCGGTGGCAAAAAGTTTAATTGACATTTTGAAACGTGCCAATTGTAAGGCCAAACGAATTCAGATGGATTATTCGTATGTTTGTCATTCGAATTTGTTTCGATTGGAATGCAAATTTTTATATATTTTTTCTTCCATTTTTACCAGGGGAATATGTCCGAATTGTGAGAAAATGTTAATCAAATCCACTATAACTGACGAGGAATTCAAATTAGTGAGAAAAAATTTTGAGAAAAAAGTTGTGCAAGGAGTTGATCTTTATCATAAAACAACACCCGGTGAATGGGCGGCCTTCATAAAATTAATTGAAGAAAAAGGACCGTTTGACATTGTTGTGGATGGTTTGAATGTATCATTTAAATCAACTTATGGCTCGATAGAACAACGAATCGGAAGAATTCGTGCGAATGGTTATTTGGTGAGCAATCGATGATGATATTCAGTTGTGAAATGATTCAAAAAAAAAAAAAAAAATCTAAAATAATTTTATTTATTTCTTACGCAGCTCGTCGACGCTGTCAAGCAATTAAAACAAGATGGAAAACGTGTTCTAATAATCGGAAGAAAACATATGGAAAATTCGCCGGCAATACAAGATCTATATCGTGTAACTCGAGATGTATTCTTAGTTGAAAATATGTGAGCGTCGAAAATTCATTTGTTGATTATAAAATGGAATGAATTTTTGTTTTTTTTTTCACTTTTTTTTTCAGATCAAAAGACGATATCTTTTTATTATATGGAGCCATGCATAGCGGTCCAAATACATACATTTTATCAAATGATTATATGCGTAATCATAAGTGGGCGATGGGTCGACAGCTTGAGGCTCTTTTTAAAAAATGGCAACAACAAAGTACAATCGGTTTCACATTTGACCAAAATGATAATTTCCATACAATTGTACCGATGCAATTTAAATTGTTTTGCCATCAAAATAATGGCCAATGGCATATACCATTTGTTGGTGACGAAGAACGAAATCAATTTAATAATTATGCTTTGCCAAAGCATTGGATTTGTTTTCGACTCTAAACCGAATAGAATCGACGATGCAGACTAAAAAACTAATATGAAATGAAAATACAAAGAAAAAAAAATCCAGAAATTGTCTTTTTATTCGATTGGGAAATTGTTTTGAAAGTTTGTTAAAACGAGATTTCATCAAAATACCAAAATCCAGAACGTTTCATTTTTCTTGATTTTCGTTTTCATGACATTTAAAACGTTGATACATGTGCTAACCGGCTGGTTGCTGACTACTGACAGATTCAATGTAAGCCCGTAGTGTTGTTATGAAATGTGCTATTTATAAGGGTCAAATTGAAAATGTTTGCGATATTTAAAAAGTTGTTTACGCCAAATGCGGTATCGCAAACATTTCGCTATTCACATAAAGTGAAACCGATAGGAAAAGTGGAACACAATCGACTAAACAAGATAAACCGACGGCAAGAACTTTGTGTGGCATTGGAAACATTATTAGGCAACCGAAAATCTTTAACAATTGATGAATGGATGGAATTTCGATCGACAGCGAAAACAAAGCAAATTATTTCGAATGACAAAGACATTTTGATGGCCATCAAATCGTTGAATCAATTCAAAAATCCACTTGAAATTGCAGAAAGTTTTGTTCAGGCCTTTGATATCGACAGAGATGTTACGGTGAATAGTATATTCATTGATTTATATGCAGCCAAGGCAACTGACGGAAATATTACTCAAACTGAAGAAGATGATTTGATTAAAATGTAAGTAAATTTATTGGATTATCAAATATTTTAAGCTTACACATTGGATTGCCAGTTATTTATCTTCTTTTTTTTTTTAGATGTAATGAATTAGTCGAGAAGAAAACATATTTGTTGCCCAGTGTTTTTGTGCGAGTTTGCAATGGCTTTTGTGCGACAAAAGAATGGAAGCGTATTCTTAAATTCCCAAAAATGTACGAATCGGCCGCAATGGTAAATCTGGTGATAAGAAAGGCATTGCATGAAAATGAATCGAAATTAGCGTGGGAACTGATAGAGAATCTTGCGTCACATCATCCAAACGAATTGCACGAAAAGACAATTGAAAAGTATTTGCATTTTTCGGATAAAACTGATAAAACGCAAACATTTGAGTATGTTGAGAAAATGCTTCAGTTATTGGAACGGAATGAATGTAAATTATCTGAATCTGTAGCGAAAACTTTAATTGACATTTTGAAGGCATCCAATTGTGATGCTAGTCTGATTCGAATGGATTTTTCGTAAGTCCCATTCAAACTATACGAAACACGAATTTGAATCTGACATTTGCAATGGCTTTTGTGCGACAAAAGAATGGAAGCGTATTCTTAAATTCCCAAAAATGTACGAATCGGCCGCAATGGTAAATCTGGTGATAAGAAAGGCATTGCATGAAAATGAATCGAAATTAGCGTGGGAACTGATAGAGAATCTTGCGTCACATCATCCAAACGAATTGCACGAAAAGACAATTGAAAAGTATTTGCATTTTTCGGATAAAACTGATAAAACGCAAACATTTGAGTATGTTGAGAAAATGCTTCAGTTATTGGAACGGAATGAATGTAAATTATCTGAATCTGTAGCGAAAACTTTAATTGACATTTTGAAGGCATCCAATTGTGATGCTAGTCTGATTCGAATGGATTTTTCGTAAGTCCCATTCAAACTATACGAAACACGAATTTGAATCTGACATATTTTTTTTTTTTTAACTTTTTAAGGGGAAAATGTCCGAATTGTGCAAATAGTTTGGCACATATGACTATAACTGATGAAGAATTCAAATTAGTGAGACAAAATTTTGAGAAAAAAGTTGTACATGGAGATGATATTTATCTTAAAACAACACCCAACGAATGGAACGCTTTTAAGGAATTCATTGAGAAAAAAGGACCATTTGACATTGTTGTAGATGGTTTGAATGTTGCCTTTCATTCAAACAAGAAGAAACATTGTTCAGATGCCAATAAGGTTAGTGTATGACGCAAATGATGCAATTAACATTAAAATAATTTATTTAATGATTTTAATTTTCGATAGCTAATCGATGCTGTAGCGCAGCTTGAAGAAGATGGAAAGCGAGTTTTAGTTATTGGGAAAAAATTAATGAAACAGTGGCAAGGGATAGAGCGCTTGGAAATGTTATCTTCAAATATATTTTTGGTTGAGAACGTGTAAGATGGCTAATGGTGGTTAATAAGCTTTCAGTGAACGCTAAGCATTTAAAATGATTTTTTTTTTTTTTCATTGCTTCTCAGATCCAAGGACGATATTTTCCTGTTATACGGACAAATGCAAAGTGGTCGAAATGCAAAAATTTTATCAAATGATTATATGCGCGATCACAAACATTCGATGGGTCCAGAATACAAATCTCTTTTCAAAAAATGGCAACAACAAAGTACAATAAGTTTTTATTTTGATAAAAATGGTCAATTTCACACGATGCAACCGATGCAATTTAAATGGTTTTGTCATTTTTTGTCAGATTTTGGTCATTGGCATTTGCCAATCATTTGCAATGATGAACAAAACCAATTTAATGAATATATTTTACCAAAGAATTGGATTTGTTTACGGATATAAAGTGAACTTATCCACCGATGAGAGTAGATTTTTATGCTAAAATTGATATGATGATTGTTGACTTTTTTGAAAATTTTATAACCATTATAGAAGAGATTCTCTCTATTAGTCAACAACGATATTAAATTCACTCGAATCAGTTCTGGAACTTTCGACGGAGGACAATCAAATTCCTCATTCACAACATTAGATCTACCCGCAGGTCAGGGGACATTGGCACACACGCTTTGATTTTGGTCAGTATAAACATTTGTTTTGTCTAGGCATGGACATTCACAGGTACAATAGCTTACTTCTTCGTTTTTTTCTCTTTCGCATGAAAAAAAAAAAAAAAAACAAATATTAGAAGAACACATGTGAAGAGAAACCCGGAAATTCTGTTTTTATGAATGAAAAATTTCAGAATGATGAAGCAAATTCATCAAAATGAAACCACATTAACTTAAAAACGAGTCAGGGAAAAGGTATTCGTTGGCGACAAACAGTCTAGTAGCTGCTAACATATATTTTTCTGTCTTGCTCTCTTTCTCTCTTTCTTCAATTTACTTTGATACGTCGGCTCTTTTGTAATTGTGCCTAATCAGTGATTGTAACTGATTCGAACAATAATGCACATACATTTAATGAAAAGAAGATTTAAAAAAAAGCAAATATTACACAAGTCAACCGATCACAGATTACTGAACAATTTGAAAACTCAATGAAATTTACCAAAAATGATTGAAAATCCTTGAATGAATTCATTTTATTCGGTTTTACGTGCATTTTTACTATTTCCTCATTGCTGACAATACGTCCATAAACTTATGATTGATGGACACATTCTTCAACAATGCAATTGCCTCTATCATATGAAATATGAATGCATTTCGACTCTTCTTTCAATTTTCCATTTCTTTTGTTGATGAAACATGGGATTTAACCATTTTCAATACGAAATTATGGAATTGTGAATGATGAAGTTGAAACCAATTTGAAATGGATGAGTAGCCGATTCGATGCAGTCATTTTAGTATTGTTAAACTTAATAAATCCGTTCGCTAACCATGATAAGTAATTAATATGGTTTTATGTTGGTTTCTGTTTATGGGAATGCGAAATGAAAATAGATGATTGCATTGTCAGGCTTATGTTTTCCTTAAAATTGTAACAGAAAAGAAAAATTCCTGTCTAGAAGAGTATCTTGTGAAAGATATTACCACAGCTATGGCGCACGTGAAATAAAATTTCGTTTGCTTGAAACGACAATGAAAAATTGAAATGAACAAGTGTGCCGACGCCGGGCCCATTTGCTCTCATTCCATAAATGTTTTTTTGATTGTATAATTTTTTTTTTATTTAATAAATTTCATTATTTATTATTTCATTTTGCTTGATTGCTGCGATGAAACGAGAATAAGAAAAAACAAATATAGAAAATATTTTTGTAAATTGCTTTTCGCTTCATGCGTAAAAAGAAATCACAACACATTCCGCATTACAAATGACTTGAAATTTATTTGGTACTTGGTATGCCATAAGCCTTGAAGCAGGACCGGTAAACGTTGTATAATGTATATGCAATATGCAAATGGAAACTTTATTCATTGCATTTTTGTAATCGCATGTACGATTTTGTAGGTGTGAGTTCGAATGAGCTGTGATGACAATTTATTTTATTTCATCGAATGCAAAGAAAGAATCAAGCCTCGCACAACAAAAACAGGGGCACATAATGAACCATTTCGATTTGTTCTCATTGTTTTTCCATTGGCGTAAATAGAATTGAGGCCTTTTAAAGCACCAGATGCTTACTGAAACAATGAAATCCAATGTAAATTGAAATCGCAATAAGCAAAACAATATGAAAAATATTCGCTTGATAAATTGACTACTTGATAAATCTATAACTTTGTGCAAAATATTAAACATAACATTTTTATGTACCATCGGTGCATACTATTTTTGGTCTAGTAAGTTTTTTTTTCATTCCTGTCCACCCTGGGAACGGGTGAAACATTGAGTCAATTCATTCCAGACGATTCCCGAAACTTTTCCAAAAAAAGGAACAACTTCTAGTTTGATACGACCGGCAGTTTATTTTTATGAATTCGGTACCATCGAATCCTGCATATACTTGTTTTCTTCTCAAATTACGAGTTGGCGCGTTTAGAAATGGATTTTCCAAATTTTTTCTCAAATCGTCACTTGTAATTTGTTTACCATCATCATCGTTTGGTTTCAAAAAATTTGAGCTCCCATATGAATAATGCCAAAGCATACTCAATCTCAAGGCTCAAATTGATTTGTGTTCCTTTTCATAAATATAATAATAATAGGTAATGTTTTCAACAAGTTTTGTCTCATCAATAAATTTCAATTTTGTTTTCTTTTTTTTCGTATCCTATTTAATAAATAACCTTCGGAATTCCGAGTGGAAAAGAATGTCTTATTAAGATCTATCCATTCTAGCGATCGATCGATTGTTGCTATTGATTGTTCAAAAAAGGGAAGGAATTTCATCATCAATTGTGGTCGAATTCAATGAAATAACTACTGATTCACAGAGCCAAGAATACAAAACAGACGTCAAACGGAGCAAGCAAGAGAGAGAAAACGTATTTGAATGAACCGATTTTAAGCAAAAAGATGAAATAATCAAAAGATGATGATGCCTTCATATGAAAAAAAAATGAAAAAAAAATCGATCAATTATACTTAAAGAAATGACATCAATGAAACGCACCGTTTTCAATCGTTCACAAATATATCAAATATTGTTTGAACAATAAACATTGAATTAGTGAAGAGGATGATGAAGAAGAAAAAAATCTATTCGTTGAGATTGAAGAGCCAAGGCAGTACACACAACACTAACATTAATTTATTTCGTTACATTATTTGATTCATGCGAATGTGTATATTGTTGTGTATGCCAGGCTATGTGCCTTTATCCCAAGTCCAAGTGACAAATAGACAAACAAATAACTCACACTTACATTCTTTCGCTGTATCGCCTGTTCTATACTTTAAATCTGCTGGTAGGGATGCACATTCGATCGCACTCTTAATTTCTGATATGATGGTTTTTAATTGGAGGGTCATCAGCGGCAAATAACAATAAAACATTAAAATCAAAAACTAAAATAAAAAATATTCTTCAACGTCGATATTTCCATTACACACCGGAACTCAAAACACAATTCCCGATTCCTTCGAGAAAAGAGAATGATTTCAAAGTGGAAAGAGAAAAGAATGACATCCAATTCTGAATGACATTCAATTGAAATTTCTTCGATTGACTACGTTATGAATTCTGGAAAATGAAATAAAATATAATGAATTTCAATTGAAGTGTCATTCATTGATTGCATTCTTCGATCAAACGCTTATGACGTACATTTGTATGTCTAATTACAACGCATTCGACATGTAAATGGTGATTTTTTTTACCAGGAAAATAAGAAAATAATCTTTAATAATGTATAAAATTGTGATGACCTTGGGAGGAACAGATGTGCGTTGTACGATTCAGGCAGTCATTCAAATGATGTTTGATTTCATTGTGATTTATAATCACGACAATTGCAAATTGGCAGACAACATTTAATCTTGTTATTTCATATTCAAAAATGCAAATGAGTGTGTTGCGTATTCGAATGTCATTTTTTTTTTCTTCATGCAAACGTTATTCCAATAATAAAAAAAAAATATTAAAAATTCAATTCTTCGAATCCATTTTTCATTTGGAATTGACATTTCCTTGCCGGATATCGCGATGATAATGTTGGAAATACTTTCATCGAATCGGATAATAATTACTTGATGCGGTGCACCACATGATCATTGATTCTCGTCTCGAATTATTATTATTATTAATTTTTTTTTTTTTTTTGTAGGCGATTCGGGACAGCTCAAGATGAAATAAGCAAGCCTGCCAAATGAAATAAAATGTGCCCAATGCCCAACAACCAAACAACTTCATTATATGAAATTTGATTAAATGAGAAGAAGAAAAAGATTGAAATCGGTGTCAAATGGACAGAAAAAGAAGCTTCACAGTAGCCTACAACTTGTCTTATGAAATTATAATCGCACATGATCGTTTATTCGGTAACGAATTTAAACGTGCATGAAAATAACATAAGCTGATTTTAATCCGATTAACACACACAAACGCACACACACAAACATATCCATTTGCCAAGTCATTTCCAACAACAACAACAACAATTGGATCCATTGCGCATACTGTTGCCGGTGATTTGCTTGTTCAAGAAAAAATTCCTTGAATAAAACAAACAGACCAACACAAAATCCTTTTCAAGCTACCAAAACACATATCGTCCGCTCAAGCCATTCGAATTGAGCGAATGATGTAAAATGCAATGAAAACTTTTAACCAGTAAACTTAATCAAATTCGTTCGATCAAATAAATGCTGTCTATACAAATTATGTACGCATATTAAATGCAAACGGCGCGTAAAATGGTTTTTTTTTTCTTTTTGTGATTGGTGAGCAAGCTGACAGGCTATGGAGAAACTACGTCTCTGTTTAATAAAAATGAAACATGAAAAATGAAACGAAAAAAATTGTGCACTAAAAAGGTAAAATGATATCAGCTACAAAAGTCATCAACACATTCATTTCGAAAAGCGGAGGAGAAAGAGAGAGAAAAGAGAAACATGCTGCGATTAATTCTGCCAACTGCCAACGGACCGAGTAAACGTTGATCGTGTGAAAATTATCATTTATATGGGCAATAATGAGCAAAAGGTGACTTCAAGTGTCGAAAAAAAAGACGAAGTTATGAGATGAATATAATTTTAATAATCTCAGAATTAAAATTTAATTAATTGGAATTTAATGCGAACGGATCCAAGACAATGATTAGCAACGTGACACATTTCGAATTTTGGGGAACAATTGGACACTGAAAAGACGCCAAATAGGAAGCAATGACATATTGCAGAGGATTGATTTGTTTTTGATTTCGTTCGCAAGCGAAACAAATCTGAATAACAACAATTATTTATTCACCGGTTTCTTTTCGCTCGTTTTTCCTCATGATGGAATGTCAAAGTATTATTCTCACGCCACATTTGACCGATCTCTTTTCTATATTAATGAATTCAATGATAAAATGAAAAAAATGGAAAAAAATATCGGTTGCGTTTCACTTTTGCTAAAAGTTCATGTTGATTCGATTTAATCAGAAGAGAAAAAAAAAACATTCCAATCTCACGGAAAAAAACATTCCCAAAATTCCATTGGCCAGATGAAAATTAATAAAGATTCGATTAGAAATTTATTGAGATTGATTGGTAAAAATGAAAATGTCGATTGCCAGAGAACGAAACAGTAGCATGTTGTTTGTGCATTCATTTTCTTTCTTCTTTTTTTTTCACTTCCCCTATTTCACCGGCCACCGGTTTTGGTGAACTCAATGAAGGGAACTGAAATTTTTATTATTATTTTATTGAATCGATTCGTCATTTTCTCACCAATTTTTTTCATTCTTTCTTTATTTCTTTTTGTGTCGTTTTGTATGTTTGTTTAGACGTTTCCATTGAGATTTCATCATAATGATTTCAAATTTAATTGAAGAGAAAACGATCTTTTGATTAATAATCATCTATCTTTGAAATTTTAATCTTTCTTTTGATCATTTTCATTTCGGTTTCAAAATAAATATTTAGTTTTTATCGATTTCATTTCCGTTTTTGATGTTTGAATGGAACAAAATATGTGCCGCGACGGCGATTTGTTGAGTCTATTGACTTTCGGCTCTGTAAATATTCTTTGGGTTCCAGGTACCGTTGTTGAGGTGTCAAAATGTAAACAACAAATCACATTGCTACTAGTTTTGATGCGACACAATTATATACGTGATTGATTGAAGGCAATTTTGTTTCTTTCATAAGAAGAAAACGTTCGGAGACACACAAACACACACACACACAGACACATACACACATTCTTTTTCTTGAATATTTCCTTTTATTAACAAATTTGAAACAATTTTAAGAAAATGATTTCCTTATAATCATTGCACATTTGGGTGATTCTCGTGCTCTAAACATTTTAAAATTTCGGATTCATCACTTTTTTCTGTTTAGATTTCAATACATAGCTCTCCATTGAGCATTTGGCCTTGTAGGAGCCCGATAGCCATTTCCTCGATTCAAATATGGAGTTCGAGGCACATTTCTTTGATTAGACGGATGACCGACTCCGAGCGAATCATCACATTTAACTTGTCTTTGTTTGCTTTGAATCTCTTGTACCATTTTACAAAATGTGTCACCAGGAATACGACTATCGCGTTGTGAATCTTGTTTTATTGCCATTAAATCAATCATTTCAATTTCCATATCGGGTTCAAGGCTGTAAATGATTAAATTCGAAAATAGAATTGAAATCAATATTAATCTATAATCCATAGAATTTATGAATCGCTTACAATTTCTTTGGTGATCGTTGAACGAAATGTTTTTCGTTTCTTTCTGGACCCGATTCGGTTGCTTCATCTGTTATGGTTTTGGTAAATCTGTAGATGAAAAAATGTGTCACTTTCATTACATTCAGTTCCCATAAAAATGTGAAATTTATAAAATTTACCGATCGAGTCCATCAAATCGAATCAAATATAAAGTGATAATGAGACCGAATGGTTTGAAATCCAGATTCTGTCCACTTTGCTGGCAGCTGCTGCTCACTTTTTGCTTTTGCATTGAAATTAATTGACGTAAACGTCCATTTAAACTATAAAAAAGAGACCAAAGGGACACCAAACTCATTCAAATTGTTCCAATTGCAAAATGAATCAATCGGAAAAAAACTCACGTTTCAATGGGGCCTTGATTTGCCAGTGCCATACTAAGAAAATATGATAAAAAGTAAATGAAATCGACCAAAAATTCTAAAAATTTGATTGAACCTACTCATTTGGTGGAATTTGGTCCATCGGCAAGCAATTAGAATACAATTCATGTGTGGTTGGCGTGCGAATGACAACATCATTATTATGAACATGTCCATTGTTTGGAATGGAAGCAAATGGCTGAAGAACTGCATTTTCTCCAATCATTGCATTCGAACCAATTTGACAATATTGACCTGCATATGCATTTGGTTCGAATTTTGTATTTGGCCCAATATTTGAATATTGATCCATGATGCAGCCAGGACCCATTGTCACATGTGGACCGAGTTTTGCATAATCCATTATTTGGCAATCGTTTCCGATTGAAGTTCCTTCATCCATTTGAACATTGTTACCAACCTGAACATTATCACCAATTGAACAACCGCTTGCTATTTGACAATTGCCACCAATTTGAGAGTCTTTTCCAATTTTTAAATCTTTTGGTATATTTGTATTTTCTGCAATCGGACCTCTTGGCACTTGATTTGTTGTTGGATAAAAGTCATCACTAGTTGTGGCCAAAGTTGAGAAACTTTCATCATTATTGTCTGTAGTAGAATTGACTGTATTCGTGGTATAGTCTGGATTGTCAGTTGTTGTTGGATTATCTCTTATAAGATTTGGTGTTGTATTATAATTATTCGGGTTGTTGGGATTGTTATCGTTTGCAGGGAAATTCGGTTGACTATTATTGCTTTGTGGAGTATTTTGGTTGTCAATTGGGCGTGGAGTTTGATAACTTGGTGTATTTCCGGAAACCGAATTCTCTTTCGGAATGATCATTGTCGATGGATAACTATTCGGATTCCCGGGTGCATTTGGATTGTCACGGTTGTTTTCATTGTTTACAGTGGACTTCGTTTGGTTATTATTATTTTGTGGAGTATTTGGATTGCCCGCTGCATTGGTGGGTAATGGATAACCATTGTTATGATCCACAGGAGAATTTGGATAATTATTTATATTTTTTGGTGGAGTTGTCTGCGCAGGCGGTGCGTTGGTTGGATAGTCGCTTGCTGGAATTCGAGGCGGCTGACCATTGGCATGATTTGGTTTGGCGACATCAACCGAATCATCACACTTAACTTTTCTCTGTTTGCTTTGAACATCTGATGCCATTTTACAGAATGTATCACCGGCAACACGATTTTCACGTTGTGAATCTTGTTTGAGTGCCATCAAATCAATCAAATCACTTTCCATATCGGGTTCAAGACTTTGAAAATTTTATTCAAAATTAAAATTAAATTTATTATTCGCGAACAGAATTCTGTATTCACTTACAATTTCTTTGGTGATCCTTCGACGAAATGTTTTTCCTTTCCTTTTGAATCTATTCCGGTTACTCTACAAAACGGAAATTTATCAAAATCTTCGATTCGAAAATATTATTTTTTGAAATTATCTCACTTTCTGCCATTGAAATAAACTTCACTCAAGCCAAAACCACCAAATAAGAAAATTGTGTTGCCTCCGAAATTATTTTGTTGTGTGTTCTGAATGAATCTGTAGAAAAAAAAAATGCCAAGTTACGAACTGCACTAAATATGAATGCAAAATTAATAAAATACCCATCGAGTCCATCGAATCGGATCAAGTATAAACTGATAACCAATTTCAGGGGTTTAAAGTTCATGTTTTGTCCATTTTGTTGGCAGCTAGAGTTCAATTGTTGCTTCTGTGTGGACATTAATTGACGTAAATGTCCATTCAAACTGTAGAAATGTTCAAATTCACTTAAATTATTGTATGAATCGTTTAATGTATGAATGCATAAACTCACTTTTCAATGGGACCCTTATCTGCCATCTCAACACTAAAATATCAAATCAAACAATGTAATCGAACAAAACTCGAAATAAAACAACTATTTTACTATAATTATACTCACTCAGATTGTGGAATCTGATTCATTGGCAGAGAATTCAAATACAATTCGGATGTGGTTGGTGTTCGAATGACAACATCATTTTTATCAATGCGACCATTATCCGGAATAGAAGCGTATGACTGAATAACTGCATTTTCACCAATCACAGCATTCGAACCGATTTGACAATTTTGGCCTGCATATGCCATTGGTGCTAGTTTTGCACTGGGACCAACTTGTGAATACTGATCCATAATACAACCCGGACCCATTTCAGCATTACGTTGGATTTGTGCATATGGTAAAACTAAATTTTGTGATCCCATTGTTACATATGGACCCAATTGTACATAATCCAATACTTGACAATCATTTCCAATTAAAGTTCCTCGATCCATTTGGACATAGTTTCCAACACGAACATTATCACCAATTGAACAGCCACTTGCAATTCGACAATACGAACCCAATTGTGAATTTCTACCGAGTCTTACATCGGACGCTACATTCGAAAAAGCACCAACTTGCCCAAATGGATTGACACCATTTCCGAAAAAATTCCCAAAACTTATGTACTGTGAATGGACCGATTGTACAAATGTGCTAATTTGTAGAACAAACAAAGCAAAAATCAATTTGATGGTGTTCATCTTGTGAATTGCCAGCGATAACTGATATTCAGTTTATTAAAGTCATCGTATTTATATAGAAATTCAAATACATCTCCAAACAACTCATATACACGTCGTTCATTCACAAATACCATTATATTTACAAATAAAAACTGCACGATCATTATGTCGTTGAATAAATCATCACTGATAATGTTTTTTTTTTCTACAGCGTCAATTCGACCGAAACATTTCAAATTCAATCATGTATTTATTTATTTGTCACGATTTCGCTGTTGTGCCGCTCTCTGCCGATCAATGCATTGATGAATAATACATACCAGTTGTGTATTGAATCGTTTTCAAATTTTACAAATGAAACAGATCATCATTATTTAAGTGGTGTCAAGTGACACTATTCATATTCTATGTGTGAAGTGTGAAGTTCTTCGAATTCAAATAAAATGTTTCGTCATCTATACAAACTTTAAACTGAGCCAAACAATGCCTGATTAGTTATTATTATGGATTATTAATCTCGTAGTTCGTGTGAAGGTGTCCAGTGTCCACTCCAATCAATGAATAAAAATGCAAATTTGCCGTCAAAACAAAACACGAGACGCAAAAATGAAATTAAGATTATTTTATTCTATATCCTCAATTGTCTCGATAAATCAAAGCATTACACATTCGATTAGCCGGAATTCAAGTCGAGAGATTTCAAATAAGAAACGCTGACTATTCTGACAAATAATTTATTAGCGTTGCCACAAAGTCAACAAGTTCGAAATCGGGAAATCCCATTCGATTTCATTTTGAAGCGAAAACTCGTTTATTGTTTGCAATTCAATTTCAAAGATCCCAAAAAAGAAATGGATTTAGCATTATTTTTATTTACGGTCAACAGTTTGCAGGTCTTTCTCGTTCCTGTAAAGTAAAAGAGTTAAAAGAGACTTCCATTCGATTATTTCATTTTATTCGTTTTAAATCAGAGATTTTATTTCATTATTATTATGTTCACAATTATTCATTTATATTTTAAAGATCATAATTTTTTGTTTGACACCTTAAACATTACTCAAAATTTTATCAATCAAAATTACAATACAAATATTATTATTACCATTCAAGATTTTTTATCCATCATTTGTGATTAATTTATTGTATAATTTTTAATTAAATTTTTTTTATTATTTGCAATTTTTTTTCCGGAATATTTATGTCGTGTTCAGTTGTTGCTGTCGTTTATCAAGAATTATTGGGTAATTCTCAGCCGATTCACTTTGAACTTCGATATTTTGAAGCCATTTTGATATTTGCAGTTCGGTAAACTGGTTTACCCGACAGCTTTCTCACAATGGCCATGTCTTAATAAGAAATACATACAAATAAAGCAAAAGTATGAATCGAAGCAGATTTAGCACAATTTTTTGCTGAAAAATGAAATTTCAATATTTTTCAGTTTTCAAAAGGTTTCCGCTGAATGTTCGAATTTCTAATTACATCGATTATTAATAATAATTAAGTGCTTTTTTTTCTTTCAATAATAATAATAATAAAATACTAAATTCACCGAATGCATGGCATTGTGCTGATAGTTGACGATTTTCCACAATGAGTGCGATACAATCGACTCCGGCGATAAAATTAATATTAATTAATGAATAATAATTCGATTACATTGTTTTGTGTTTATTTAGCAATTATTTTTTTTTTCTTTATGTTTCATCATCATTTCACATCAAATAAATTCGTTTACTTGCCTAAAAGCTAAATGTTTTTTTTCCATTTTTTTTTTTCATCAATTTTTCCTTCAATTTATGATAAAATCTAAGATCTTAAGTGGTTATCACTAATGAACTAATGTTTTTATTTTTTTCATATTTTATATTCGACAAATTTGAATTGTTTGCCGTTGCCGTTGCTGCTGCTATTTTGCTCAGTGTTTTTTTCTTTCATATGAAAATCTTGCAAGATGGTTGCTTTAAAAATCAAATCAAATAAATATAATATGTATTAACAAAAATGAATTTAATTTGTTGTTCTTCGTTCACATAAAATGGTATTGCCAATGTGCCGTTTGTTGATTCGGTGAATAAATTAAAAATTGATAAAATGAAATGAAATGAATTTTTGAAGAAAAATTGAGACAAAAAATGAATGGCAGACAGATTTAATGTCTCATATCATCATCATCCATACGGCATCGTTTTCTCGGACTGTCACTCATATCCAAACTTTCGGCATCACTATCAAGTGGTTCACTACAATTACCATCGCCATCATCGCCGAGTTCTTCTTGTTTTCGTTTGGCTGTTGCCATTTCAGCTGCATGCTTTTTTCGCCATTTGGTTCGACGATTTTGGAACCACACCTAAAATCGGGAATGGTCATAGAAAAAAAACAAACAAAATTAATTTCTTTTCCCCACGCAAAAACGAATTGTTTTCGTTGTTGATATTATTATTATTATTATTATTATTCGTAATCTGGTAAAGAAAGGATTCATCAACTTCAAACCAAAAACCCAAACCGAATTCTAGCAATTGGATAACACAATGTCGTGTCGACTGCTTTGCTATCAAACGAAATTATGTTTTTTTTTTCTCAATATATTTGTAAATAATTAATGACCCAAAAATGTTGAATAATTTATAAACATAAACACTTTATGACAATGCCATTTATCATTGTTATCTGCCATTAATTATATGGTTTACTGATTTAAGATGTGCAATCATATCTCATCTGTTCAAAGTTCGAAACCGGAATCTTTAGATTGAAATTTGAATATATATTTTTTTTATTTTCGGCATTGTCGCTGCTGTTTATTGTTGAATTTATTGTACGCGTGCTCATACATTTGGCGCCTCGTTTTCATTGGTTCCATTTGATGAACCGATTATTATTGAAATTAATCATTTTCGATTTGTTGTCAGTTTTTTCAATCTTAATATTTTTCCGTTTGTCGTTTGTTAATTTATACCTCATACCATGGGTTATTTTAACAATTTTTCAGAGGATCCCGTCCGAGGAGTTGTCAACTATGAAAACATTAGCGAAATGTCAAAACTACGGAAAAGTATTAACCATTGTAGAAAGTTATTAAAAA
>GL501495.1:554733-579442 GCA_000149185.1 Mayetiola destructor
CCCCCGTCCCTCCCTCCTCTCTCCCTCCCCCCCCCCCCCCACAACAGTGTGTGTGAATGAGTTTATGGGTGAGACTATTAATCATTGCCAAATGTTTATATAAGATTAAGAATTTCCATAGACCATGCAGATTCATTTTCTAAATTCAATAAAAATTGAATTGTTAATTGAATGACGACGAACAACATGACAATCATTATAACATATTATGATTATTTTTTTTTTTGCTGGTGTTCATGGGAATTTAATAAGGATCATGAATCAGTTAAATTGTGAACGCATCGAACATGATGCTCATATTTGTGATTTGATACAAACATCATGCCGAATGAGGAACAGAAATAGAAGGCAATGTGATGCCATTGACAATCTGGTCATTCGGCACGTAAATCTGTGTCATTATGTTCGGTTCGGAATGTATATTGTCTCAATTTGAACGAGAAAATGACAACAATATTTGGCAAGTATATTGTATTTGGCAATTTATACGAAAAATATAAACCAAAAACGAATATTCGACAATGGAATCATCATTTGGCTCAGGCTGCCCAATTCAAAACAAACAAAAGCACCAACAAATCCGACAAAGATGCTTCAAAACGACCAAACGAAAGAATAATGCTCAAATAAAGGAAAGAGGAAAAAAAACAAACCAACACACACACACACACACACATACAATAGGAAGGAAACAAACAACGACGACCAGAAGAAAAAGTATCAACAAAAATAGCAGCCAAAAAGAATCGTTGTACGATGCACAGCTGTGACCAAACGGATAATGTAGAGAAAACCATCCTTAATGATGTGTATCGTTGCCGCTACATTGTCTATTGGCTTTCCATAATATAATACACAAAACTCATCGAAAATGCTGAAGCATAGAAGAATCATATGAAATGAATATTATGAATGAACGTGGCACGGCATGTAAACATGGAATTTACGTCCTTTTTAATAACAAATAATACGATCTATTATTGTGATAAATTGTAAAGTATACACTTTGATACACGAAAAAATGAGCAGCCGACGAATCCTATATTCTTTGCTGAATGGCCAACGTGTGTATTTATTCCGGTGTTTCTGTTGTTGTTATTATTATTATTGTTTATGCTAAATGAATTGCCTAATTTCAACCTAATTTTCCCGAAATAATGAGGCCCACATGGATTCGATGCTTTTATTTGAGAAATAAAAGAATTTTGAAAAAAAAAACGAAATCAAATATTCAAATTGAAACAAATTAATTTGTATGTTAGTCATTACCGATGGATTACATCTCTATTTAATCACATTCGTTCGAATTATTATTTTCTCATAAAATCTCTTTCTTTTTTTTCGGAAGAAACAGATTGTGCTTGTGCTTATGCCTATATCAGCGTGTCTGCAAACACGCTTTCGTTCATTGTTTTTCGGCAACTGGCAAAAGAATTGCAGCCCAAAAATGTTCAAACGTGGTTTCATTCAATGGTTTCGTGTATTTGCTTAGCAAAGTAAAATTGTGATATTGTGCTGCAGACGTCGTTGCTGAGATCCATTTGAAAATGGCATCTGTTTCATTTGTTTTGCGCTGTGTATTCATTGCCCACTCTATTATATGCCATTATATGTGTGATAATGAAATTATTTTAATCTATACACGTTCATAGCATTTTAATGCGTTTTTGGGCATGAAGTCAAAAGACGAGATTCTCATTTCGAGAGTCGGAAATTTATATAAAATTACTTTTGTGCTACGTAAATATTTTTTTCCATTCTTGGCCGGGATGCTAACGATTTTAATTTCAAAATGAATCGCGTCGTGTGTGTGTGTGTGTGTGTGTGGCAATAATTATGACACGGTCAGGGATTTGTGAATTTTTATTGAGATTCACATTTGCGGTTGGTCCTGAAAGCCGAAAGTAACCCTTCGCTTTGAATTGCTTAATAACCACCATCACCATTTACGTCATAATCATAATTTAAAAAACCATTTTTCTATTTTAGTTTGTGCATCGGTACTCAAAATGTATGTTGAGAAAAGGAAAAGCTATTAAGAACATATGATTCCACCGGATCAGCATCAGCCAGTCGTTTGGATGTCGATTCTGGAACGAGCATGTCTCGGTTTCAACAAAATGAAATGCCGATAATATTATGTGCGACATAATGTCTTGGCATTATTCTATTTATTTTGAAATGAATTTCGGCACAAACGATTGAATGCGGTTGTCCGGATAAAAATTCGATGAGGAAAGAAAAAAAGAAATGAGTTAAAAGGCTTTTACATTTCATTCGAATGAACCACCACCAACAAAACTATACATTTTGTGCACAATCAGATAACAACATACAGTTGCTGCTATTTAAATATCCACAATGTGATTAAACCGCCCATCCATCCCGAAATGTGCCGACTGTCAAACATTTCGAATTATTCGATTTAAAGTACAAAAACCAAATCACGGGTTTGCATTTTCTGAAAAAAAGAGACAAAAAAAAATTCGGACGGATTTTGCCCCAAAATCCCGGATACAAAACGATTCGAAACGATTGAAGATAAAAAATTGACAAATTACTTTTGCATGCATTGCCATCGAATGTGCTATCTGATTGTGATTTTTGGTTGACAGAAAACTGGTTCGATTAATCGAAACTAAAACCGATTCGGATTGTTGGAATTTTCTTATTTCCACACTCAATACTCCTTCCATACAGAAACACACGCACACACACACACACACACACACAAGTTGAGTTCGATTGGATGAAAGCTTAAAACGATTGTGTTATCAAAAGCCATTTAAATATGTATTTTGAATTTGGCACCGAATTTGCAGGCGATATGAGTCAGTGTAGACAATGTCGAGATGAAAGACGAAGAAAAAAAAACGATTTGACGTTGCATGATGCACATGAAGCGAGAATGGGTAATGGGTAACTTCATCAAACTGAGCAAGTCTTTTATTTGGAAATTTCATTTTTTTTTTCTGCAAATTTGTTTATTTTCCATCTCCCTGCTATCTTCCATTAAGAAGAATAATTTTATCACGGTTTGGTCATCAAGTTTAATCAAGCTGTTGATGAAAAGATCCAAAAAATATCCAACAATGGGCTCTCTCATGGCTTCAAATTACAATTCTAAAATTCCGTAGAAGTATTTCGTCGGACAGAAAAAAACGCATAATTCCATTCATTCGAATTTAAATTGAATGCTAGGTTTGTGTGTCAAGCTATCGGAAATATTGCTGCAAAAATGGGAAAAACTGAAAACGCAGCCAAAGTCATAAATATGCATGCAATGTAATTTAATTTTGAGAAAGCAAACAAAAAAAATGTGAAAACTATCATCCTTTCGGTTCCCCGAAGAAGAAACAATTAAAATTCTGTGCCGTATCTCGATGATGCGTTGGCTCATATACAGAAAATTGCATTTTTCGCTCAAAAACGAACCAAATTGGATTTTTTTTTGGTGATATGTGATATGACGTTTGATATAATGGAAATGGAAATTTATTGCATCTGCGAAACAATAATTTTCATTCGACTGGATAGACAGCAGCAACCAGAAGCCACACACTCAAACCAACGATGAACACAAATTAGAAGAAAAGAAAAAACAAAATATTCCAATTGAAAACGATGAATCGACCTCATCGACTATGACATACAATTGTAATTCACTTGATGACCATTTTTACAAATGGCTTTGTCATTAAACAGCACAGTAGCATAGTTCAATGCTTGACACGCTCATTCCTTGTATTGGGCACTCCAATCAATTTCGGAATATAGAATGTTTTGATTACGAAAACCACTTGAAAAATTAATCGAAACGGTTGTCAATTTGCATAAGTTATTTGTTCAATTGATTTGGTGATTTGGAGAATTATTTTTATTGGTGATCATAACACATATATATTAATAATCCCAAAAAAAAAAAAGAAAAAAAAATAATCTCGATGTCAAGAGACATAAATAAGAATCAATTAGAAAATGTGGTTGTTGATGAAGAAATCTTAAGTAGTTGAATTGTGTCTTAATTCTTTGATTTTCAATCCTAATCAGCTACTGACATCTCAAACGTAAAACTGGTAAACATTTAACTTTAACGAATGGATCAAATAACAAATAGCTATACATAATAATAATAATGTGTAAATGTTTCATATTGAAACCAAAATAGTTATCGCTCATAATGGTATATGATTTTAGTGGCCAGTAGTAACAGTGGCTGTAACAACAATAATAACGCTCATTGTTGTATTTGGATTAATAAAATAATAATAATAATTAACATGATTGGGTGACGCAGAGTTTGACAAGCGACAAACACTTTTCGCTCGAACAATGAGATCCATCCAATCACATACAGCCGTCGAATTTTAATCAATGGACTCACATTCTCGTCGTGCACTTAATTAAACTAAAACTTTTTCAATTGCTCTTATTTATTAGCAGCATTGGAATAGTTTTATATTAATAACAAGCTGAATATTTTGTCCAAACACTTTCATAATTATTCAACAACATTTCGAATACATATAATAATCATGACATGAATTGCACATAAATTTGTATCTTTTGAATAATATCGAATTGCAAACGCAAACTATTTTCCTTATTTATGCATTGTAATATCAATAAGAATGATTATTCTAATTGATTTACTTCTATGTTGTGCGTGTTATCGAATCTTATTCAACGGCATACGATTTTTCGTCCGAGAATCGCCTGAAACGGGATATTTTGATGGATCAAAGGTCTGCTGGAGATTTGAAAAACTTCAAACAATTCAATTCACTTTCTCTCATGAGTCCTATTTTTTGGTATGCAGAACAAACCGAATGTTGGCCAAACAAAAACATATTACAAAAAAATAAAAAGAAGCAATGAATCAACCCTCGGAGGACCGAAGACCAACGACCGACTACAAAAAAAACAATGGCTGTGAGAAAAATGTCACTTTAATTATCATATTTTCCTTTAAATGCGTTTACATAATCCAAACCAACAACAACAACAACAACAACAAAAGAACATCAACAGTGACACAATTATTGTATTATATCAAAATATTTTATGCACCATCCGGTGCAAAATACAGCCTAACATCCTAAAGCAGTAGCATCTTGCACGATGAATGAAAGCAAAGCAAAGTTGAGAAGAGAAAAGAAAAAAATATAATATGATAAACACTCAACAACAATGGGCAACAGTGATTTTAATAGTATGTTGTTTGTGCCTATGATGATATGGCCAACAAAAAAAAAAAACGGCAACAACATTTTGCAGCTCTTCGTATCTCTTGATTTTTTAATTATTATTATTATCAATGGGTTTTTGGGGAGAAATGGAAAGGTTCTAATTGAATTATTTTTATTCGATTTTTTTTCCCTTCTTTGTCGTCGTTATTATTTCTTTTCTTTTTTTTCCAATTCATAATCTCAATTACCCATGTTATATAGTATACACAGTAATTGAAATGATACAAAACACTTTCAAGTTGGAAACAATTCACGAGAAAAAGACACATAAATTTTAATTGCAAAAAAAATGTGTTTGTTTTTAATTAAAAAGAATTGACTCTCCGCCTGACTCCTGATGTTTGGTTGGAAAAAATTCAATTTGCACAAATGGTCGACAGACACACATTGCAAACGGTGACAGCATTATTATTTTTTTTATTATTATTATCATTTGTCGTTTGTCTTTTGTCGTTTGTCGGATGTACAATGTACAGTTTAGAGTGTATCACAACACTGACCCCCACGTGTGCATGGAATAAAATTTAATAATTCTGTATGCAAATGGAAAAGAGTTGATGTCAGGACTTGGGAGGGGGGTTCCCTGTTTGGAATAAGTGACAATCCTTTTGGATGAAAATAGCAAAAAAAATAGGCGCATTTTTCATTTTCTTTGTGGCATTTCTTTTAATCCAGTCATTAAACAGTGGGGGAAAAAAGCGTTTTCAACGATAAATTTGCGATATCGCGAACAACGAATAAAAAGATCATCTTTGGTGCCATGAACAATCTTTATCACTAATTAAGATTTCGCTTGAAAATAAATTCAAAATTAATTGTTGTACAGTGTACACTGTACACTGTACATACGTGGATTTATTTCGGAGCTAGTAGTTCGGAATGCACTACACTTAATTACTTTGACATTATCAAGATTCCCATTTTTTTTTCGTTTTTGATAACATTTTGCTTAGCAATTTTTATGTGCGAAAGAAATGAAAGAAATTCATTTTGAATTGGAATTTAATGGACTGCATTAGACTGAAAAATGATCAATGGCGATGATCTAATTACGCTTCTGATGAACATGTGAAAAGCATTTCACACGTGTTGTGATCCAAAAATCAACACATACAATTCTGCCAAATCCACTTTTGTTGCTTTCAATATTATTAAAAATTGATAATGTCAATATAATAAAAGCGTTGAATTGTCTATTTTACCAACTCATCATCACATATTCTTTCGATGCATGGGCATAAGGCACAAGTGTTTGTGTTCGTGTGTCTCTCTGTTTTTTTTTATTCCGTCGATGCTATTAAATTAAATTTAATTATTATAAATGACATTAAATGAATTATAACGATTTACGATTGATGTGTGCGCCACTAGGCTCATGTTTTGGCTCCGGCTCCGACTTCGACTCGGTCTGAAGTGTCATTCTCAAGCAAATCAGCGTCAATGTTTTGTTTTTTTTTTTGCTTCTGACTTTTGGATTTAATCATATTTACATGATATCGAATACAATTGCTATTAGGGAATCATCGGTCGTTGTATCACTTCATCGATGGTTAAACGAAGATCCAAGAGGAATAAGCAACAACAACAACAACAACAACAAAAAACAGTCATATAATAAATGAAAGAGCACTTCATTTAACCAAATTAAGCAGAACCATTCCGTTTAAATAGTATTACAACATTTGGTGTTGTGGACCCTTCCAAATTCAATGTACATATTATTATTATTATTATTATTATTTTGGGCCAACACATCTCCTATCATATTGGTTGGCATTAAATGCGGAAAATGCAGTCATGTTAAATCAAAATCACCCCTCAAATTCCGAATTCCTCTTATTTATTTTTTTTCCATTTTCATCTTCTTTTTTTTTGCCCGGCATAAGGTTAGGGCTAAAACTGAAACTGTTGTACAATTGTTTGGTTGCTTGTATCTCTCGTTTGTATTTAGTAATGGATATAATCAATTGTACAAAAATAAACGTTTCACAATACAACGAAATATACGAAAAATATGAAAAAGAAAAAAAAACATAACGGGCGCGTATACAAAATGACACATACATAACCGGCTCAAATGATGACAAATAAATACAGGACAAAAAAAAAAATGAAATGCAAAGGAAACGCATTCTTCATTCAAAATCAAATGGGGTCGGATGTTTGATACTCTTTTAGGATTATTAGCGAATCGATTTACCGCTTTTAAATTGGCTTAGTGCATCCGTTTTGTGTGGTGAAAAATGTGTTTACACACATTTTATCACATTCTATGGATAACAATTATTCAGATTTGATTCCAGACTCGAAACAGGAGAAAATATACAATTTTTTTTCCTACTTTTTCTTCTTTTCGCTATTCATTTTGCAACAAAATGTGCAATCGATTGAATTATCGTTTTTCTCTATCGACTTATGATTTGATTAAAAATCATCATTATTCGAACAACACAGACCATTTGCAGCTGGAATGAAAAAATAAAAGAAGAAGTAATAATAATTGTTCGATGTTCAAAATGTAATATGGATTATGGATTGTTCACTGTTCCGTTCACTTCATTGGTTTTTGGCGATAAATCAATGCACAACAATTTCTCTCGCTCTCTTTTTTTTATTCGGTTGCTCTCAATTGAATTAGTTTTTGTGATGTGCCATTTATTGAAGTGTTAAAGGTTACAATGTAATGTTCGATGATTTTTATGTGCGAAAAATGCATATGTCCGAATCCGAAAGTTTCGAATTGCGAACCAAAAACGAAGCCAAAAAAAAAAAAAAATTTTAATTGTTAGGGAGTTGACGATTCATTCATTCAAAAATATAAAATAATAATTTGCAATTTGTTTCCGAATCGGATCAATCAATGATTAAATTGGATATTCTGAATGTTATTATTATTGCTCAAGCATTTGTTCAGTTGACTGGAATCCGGTTTACGTGTTTCTCGGAGTCAATTCTTCTTCTTTTTTTTGAATGGCGAACGAATCATAACATAAATCGCTGTTTATTTTGCTTTCACAAAATTTAACTTGAATCACATCAAATCATATGAGAACGTTCCATTGGAAACCTTTCATTTGGACGAATTTTCACAATTTTAATTTAGAAAAAGAATTTTCAAAACTATTATTATTCACAAACAACTGAATAAAGTGGCCATTTGAACGTTCATCTATTGTTCATTTGATTTACTTTCAATCGTTGACAACAAAATACAATGCAATCGACTTGAATTTAATATCCAGCATCCACCCTCTTTGTTCACTTCATTATTATTTTTATTGTCAACAATTGAAAGTTGAAACGAACATTGGAAAATATTTCAATACAAAAACTAAATGACATGGATTCCAGACATTTGCTCATCATTTTGAGCAAGTTAATAAAAGACAATGTACACAATTTCATTGTGATGCCCAATTTAACCATTTTCGCATCGAAGAGGTTTCTAGCTAAATTGGTTGTCTCATTGACAGTTTCGATAATTGCCGTCGCTAAAAATGACATCAATCATTCCAATGGCAAGCCAATGTCGAACTTCTGTACTATTGTCTCCCCTACAAAGTGATTACGCGGACAACACAATTGTGCCCAATCTGAATTGTGCTCACAATGATACATAATGATGAAAATTTATTTTCAAATGAATGGAAACAAAAAACAAAACAAAACTTTAAAATCATTCTGATTTTAAAATCCAAAGAAGGGGAAAATTTGTCGGGTGCAATAAATTTTGTTTAGATTTACACGTGATGCATACGCTCAGATAAAAGATCCAACTGACAAATCATCATGTGTGTGTTCGCACCATGGATTTTCTTATTTTCAGCCACAAATGGCTTACCAGCGAATAATTTGTGCGGAAAACTCATTCGGATATCAAATTTGGAAAAAATAAAATATAAATATAAAAAAAAACAACTTTAAATTGCCATCTGATTAACAAATGGTTTTGATGCACTGGTTCCAGCCAACCATCAATGCAATTTAGCGCGTGTCAACGCTATTAAATGGATTCACTTTAATAATCTTAATGTTTTTCGCTTTAATCAAAATAAAACGCCCTTTTTAAAAAAAAAAATAAAAATAAAGATAAAATTTATTTACTGTTGTGCACTGTGCAATGAACACTCGGTTGAAAAATTTATATTTATGGTTTTCGTTATTCGTTAAAAAATTAAACCGAAAAATGTTTATTGCGATTGTCCTTTGATTTGAGCAAATGAAAACAAAAATTGGTTGTATCCGTGGGAAAGGATGATTTTCCTTTGTGGAAATGCATCTTTTTGTGGTCTTATATTGGGGTCGTCGATCATCGATAAAATCTGTGCTAACTCATAAATTCATATGAGGACATTTTAGACGAATCCAGCACTTTTTTTAGAACAATTTGAAATCTCTCATTTCAAGTTTCAAACTTCGAACTTTTGAATTCTTCATTCAAAATCATATCATATTCGATGATATCTTTACATTTATATCTCTTGTTTTGCTATTTATAACAAAAAAGAAAAAAAAAAGAAGAAAAAAGCGATGAATAATCATAAATTTGTAAAAGATATTTTGAAATTACGCGCGATAGTATAATAATATCACAATCGAACAAAATATTCATGGTTCATGGGGAAAGCGAACAGTAGCAACCGGTGTAACAACAGCATATAGCAACATTACAGACAATAAATGAAATTAAATGGACACAAAAATAAACGAAACTCAAATAAAAGTCCAATAAAGACGAATATAGCATGGATTGGTTACGTCGGACGATAGAACAGGGAACATTTAGAAAATATTAATATAAACAGACATCAAACTGGCGTCAAACAAAGGGATGATACACACCAAAGTGTTGAAAAACCAAAAAAAAACAGCACAACACAACTTTGCCAAACTGAAGCAATGCGTAGATCAAATAGGTATTTAAAAAAAAAAGAGCCCCTTTCGCCTATTCATCGATTCTTTGTGTGTTGAATTCAATATTCGAAAAATAAATTGAATATTTGCAACAATATTGTATGTTATTTTGGTAGAGTTTTGTCTGCCAAAAGGAAATGCATGATGATCGAAACGAATGTGGTGGTTTTTTGTGTATATTTTAAGCATTTGAACATCATTTAATATCTACGAAGAAGACAAAACTGGAGAGAGAGAGAGAGAGAGATAGAGAGATTGAAAGGCTGGTTTTTTATCATTTTACATTTATTCGTGTCATAAATCCGTTTGGGAAATGGATAAAAAAAGAGCCCATCGAAACAACAACAAAAAAAAAGAAAAAAAGAAACAACAGCAACCAAAAAGAGGAAATGAAATCGAAAACTTTTCATATTTGTTTGCCGTTGATGATATATACATTTTTGTGTTGTGTGCCATATTAATAATGGTGTATCAAAAACATTATCTCATCGTTGCTATCTTGATGGTAAGCACAATGGCAATCAAATCGACCCTCGAATTATTATTTTTTTATTTTATTTTTTTTTTTCTTTCAACATTGGTATATGAGATCGAAATCATCAATATTATTATTATTCCGTTCGCGAATTTTGATTTAAAATCGCTTGGAAACCATAAAAATGTATGAAAAAAAAAAAATAACTTGCGTACGCAATATAATATTTTGAATGATGATTTTGCTCTTGTAAGTATCACAATTTGTTTTGCTGAATCGAACACCAAAAAAATTCTTCTGACTAGCTTTCGAATGGTCTGGTGCGGCTGCCAACTTTTAGTCTTATTATTGAATAACACGAATTTATCGCTTTATTGGTAGTGAATTTGAATTAATGCGTATATAGTTATCGATTGAATGAAGGCATCCAAGTGTAAGATTCATTTTTTTATGCTTGTCATTCAGCCATCATTCGTATTCATCTGATTCAACATTTAGAATAAATGGCACTTGTTAATTATTTTGCTTTTGATTCGAAAGAAACATTATTCACTTGGTAATTTTATTTTCTATTGAAATTAATGACATTTTATCATTCAACCCGATTTAATTTTTCTATTATTATTTCTCTCCACTTGGTTGTCGCTCATCATTAATTATTATTATTTATTATTTCAGTTTCTGGGAACTCGGCCACCGAATGCATTAACAAATAATAACACCATCACAGTATCTCCACAATTTCACAATTAACAATACAGTGGTGTATTCAGCTTTTGTGTGTGTTTGTCCATCGTTGATTGTTATTATAAATATTCCACAGAGAAGTCATTAGTTCGCGATGGATTTAAAAGAAACTCAAGTATTGGATATTTTCATTCATTTTATATATGTTATATATGAAATATGGACAACGAACCGAGATTAAATCATGCACTAAATTATTATTATTATTATTTTCAAACGATAATAGCATTAAAATCATATTTGCGTATTTATTGTTGACGCCTTTGCTTTTCTTTTACCGCACACGCACATTCTACAATGGACCTACAACCATGTTGTTAACATTTTAACTGGCATCCAATTATAATACAAAGTGAGAACATCATACAACGGTCAGAAAATGAATAGCGTTGGTATTTGCTATTGAATTGAATGCATGTCTTTGGTTGTTTGCATTTTTAATGCTAATAATGGTTAATGGAAATGGAATTGATATTTATGATTTTGAAAGAATTGATCGTTTTATTACATTTCATGTCTTATTTCATTATTATTATTACATACTGAAAAAAAATTCAAACCAAATCAACCAGTGTGATATTGTCTGTCGGTGATATAAAGCCATTCGGTATTGGGTATTTATTTAATGAGACAAAACCAAACATTCAAAAACGAATTATCGAAACGAACTACGAACATCGACATTCAATTATTATTATGAAATATGTGTGTGATTTATGAAATGACAGGGCTTTAAAAGAGATTTTAACACATCAAATGTCTCTCTTTGGCTATGTGTGTGTGTGTATGTGTTTGCATTTAAAGAAAATCCGTTTCAAATAAGCTTGTCTTATTATGATTATTATAATTCCGTGCATTCATATCAATTCATCATTTTCTTCTCTCTCTCTCTTCTTTTTTTTTTTTTTTGGTCCATCTTTGGAAGTTAATTGAGCACCGCTCATTCCGAAAAATGACTTCATATGCGATCTCGACCACCACAAATTATTAAATTATTATTATTATTGTTCTTGTCCGTCTATTTACGCTTACTTTTGATTGTTGTTACCAGATCGTTTCACACGATATTCAATGTCTGAAATATTCTTTTCAATATTTTCTAAACAATAATAAAAAATAAAATTTGAAAATTTGGATACGATTAATGTGACGGCTAATCGGCTCCAGCATTTTATTCATTGCTTACAATGTTGAAAATTGAAAAATTAAATTTCAATAAATTCCTCTTTTCATTCTAGTTGATATGGAATTGTTTTTCGTATTTCCATGAAAATAACAATATAAAATGGTACTTGGTTCGGTAAGAAAGAGAGATAGAGAGAGAGAGAGAGAAAGAAAGATTCATAAAATAGAATACAAAATAATCAATTTATGATGATTTATTATCATTTTATAACGGTCAAAGATCCGATTGCCTTGTGAAATGGATTCTGGGATTCCCTATTTTCTTTTTATTCAATTTTTTGTTCTTCATTTGAAAGTTTATGGTGTAAATTAATTGGGAAGCATTCCTTTGAAAGGGAGAACGAACCAAAAAAAAATATGTACAAGGAAACAGTTAAATAAAGAGCAGATTGACTACAAAGTAGTTAATGAATCGAATCGTATCTTCATTGTGCCGTTCATGAATGTCTATAACAGCAGCCAAAAGTGTAAACAGCGCATGAGCTAAATTTAGAAAATATTTACCAAGTGAACACTGTACAGTGAACAACAGAGTATGGAGAGTATGGAGTGTGGATACACTAGGATACATAAGCCCAAACCCATATTCTATGTACTCATCATTGGATTCCATAAAAGAAAATGGTGTTCAATGCTGTTAACGTCAAAAGATCAACAACGACATCGACAACGGGATATAATTCGGTGGTGTTTGTCTCTCTATTCCAAAATAATAATATTCAAAATGTTTCCATTATTATAAAGTAGTAAAATGGTGTTTGTGCCTTATTCGATGGTATTTTATTGCATTTTATTTTCATATTTGTCTCAATGCAAATGATATGAGACTGGATTTTTGTACAGTTTATTGTTTCGGTTTGGATTCATTCAGCCATTGTCGAAAATCTCTTTTTGAATTGTGATTTCCATTTTTTTCTTCTTCTTCTTCTTCTTCTTCTTTTTCTGTGTTTTATATGTTTGTATCGTTGTAAGTTATAAATGTCCTGGAATGAATCATGAATCATGAATCACACAAATCATACAGCTCAAGAGATGGTTAACTCCCTCCTATTTTATTCATATTTGGAGCTCCTATTCAATATTCATACAATTTTGGTGTCGGTTTTGGTTTTGCAAAAGGGGTGGTGACTTTTCCAAATTGAATTCCAATATATCATAACATTTGGAAAAAAAAACAACACATTCATCGATGCAAACGAAACGATATTTAAAGTATATATTCAAAGCAGGTGTCGTAAATGCCTGAATTTTGTTTCGATGTAAAACCAAAAAAATGCCACCGCCGTCGCTCGCCTTTGAAATAATCAACTGACCGAAAATTTTCCCATCGGTTAATTAAAACCACAAAACGAAATGTTTATTGGCGGTTTTATTTTAATATCCAAATCCTCAAAAGAAACGACTTTTTGTTGTTGGTATTGTTTTGTTTTGTTTTTTTTTGCGCAATCAAATTCCTTTTCAGATTTTCGGATATTTAAAATTCATTAGAATCATAAAAATTGGATGGGGATTCGATATTGTGTCTATCTTTATCATATCTTCGGAATTCGAAATCATCATGTGGATTATAAACCTGGAAAAATGACAAATGTCTATCGATGCTGTAATTCATGTCGGTGACCAATACCGACAGCGTAACGAAAGGCCCATCGAATGTGGAAGGAAAACATATAAAAGGATCTTTTTTTTCTTTTGATTTTAATTTTACAATCAATTAAAATGGCATCCAAAAGATAATAAAAATCAATAAAACTTAAATACATCACATATTGTTCGAAATTGTGGCCGTTTCAGGTTTATTTTCTATTTTTTGTTTCCTCTTCAAGAATTGATTCTCCTCAAGCTTCAGATTCCATTTGTTTCGACAACTAAAATGATATGTGGATGTGATTTTTGTGTTGCTTTGTTTTTTTTTTTTGATTTAATGATTTGTTTGATGTATTACACTGCCATAAAATCGACATTTATTCCGAGAGAATTTATATTTGATGGTTTTGCATTTGCTTGTTTTGTAAGTTTTGTTGTTATAGTCGTTGCATGCTTGGCTACTTTAAATCCACACACTCACATTTCCATAAAATTCATCATCCAGGTATGTGCGCTGTCTGTCGTGATTTTAACAATAACACAAGAGATAACAAATATTATGACACATTCTTCACCATTATTTTATCGTCCAATTTTCCAATGGCATTGTTGGTTGCTGTTGTTATTGTTGTTGGCCATTTGGAAAATTTTATGGTTTCAGTTTCGAACATCAATCAATAAAAGGGTTCTTTGAATACTCTGCGTTACAGTTTGGCTGTTTTTTTCTTTCTCTCTCTCTCTTTCTCTCTCTGGCTCTGTTTCACTCGCTAGCTCGCTATTGTTGATTTGTGTCTTAAAGTTTTGTTTTGATATGCAATAAATCCATCACAGAGACAGAATGCGCACAATCAACGGCTATGAATCTCAAAGTCATCCATCTGTATCTATCGAACCAGTCAACATTTTCGATTCGTGTGTTCGACTCTTTTTTTTTCCTCAAAAATATTTTCCTCCAACCAAATCGATGGGCTATAAATCATTGAACATGGTAATGTGAACGTGTCATAATGTATTTTAGTTTTCATAACTTTCAATAAAAAAAAAAATATCGACTGAATGGCTGAATACTTTGGAGTATTTGAAATGAACTAAACACCAAATGGTGTTGGAAGTTGGAAGTTGGAGGGATTAAACAATGGAGCAGGCTGCAATGATTGAATTCTTTTGGTGAAAATATTTTGACCAATGAGATGATTTGCAAAATAAATTCAAATTTTCGGATTTTTTTTTTGTTTCGTGATCAATATGGTGGTTGACTGTCCATAGGAGGTTTGACTCTTTCCTATTTGCGCAGTGCTTTCACTTTTCATCCACACCGACAGCTACATTCAATGCAAATCGTTTCAATTTATGCTCAGCAATGAAATGCCATTCATTATTGAGATCAATTAATAAATCAAATGAAAGATGAATTTATTCATTTATTCAATGATTCGATCTATAGTTATAGTTATGGGCTATGGGCTATGGACTACGGGTTATGGAACTTTACTCATATTATGGCCAGGCGCATTCGAGATAAATCCATTTCGAATGAGAATAATTTTCAAATGAATTATTTCGATTCAGAAGTCAAATCAATTTTGATTGCTTTCGATTTTGGTGTTCCATAGATTTTCATTTTGTGTGATGCAAAAACTTTTTACAACAAATATTAATCCCAAATATCCGTTGAATTTTGGGATTTGGAATTGAATACTGTATTTGAGTATTAAATACATCGCAACATTGTACATCAAATCATTTATATTAAGGGTATCAATTACGGTATTAGCAAAGATTATAGACGCATATGCTCTAATAAACAGTTGCATTAAACTTATTCGCGTCACTGTCACTGCATCATTCCATTTGGTTCGGTTTCCATTTTGTTGCCAGAGAGAATGGAAAATGATGCATTTTTGCAGCTCAAATGAAAGTATTTCTTCGTTTTTGAATTATTATTATTGAAAAATGAATAGAATTCTGGAACTGGTTCCATCATCATTTTGTATTGAATATTAGAAAAGTGAATTCACTTAATTCGATAATTGCATCGGTCATGCTGTATCAAGTGAATCAATTTCACATTTAATCAAAAAGTCACGCGTCAATGTGCTGCATAATGCACTTAACAAGTACAAATGTCTACAATATCTTAGGCATCAAAACAATAGAAAGAGGCGAAAAGTCGCAGAATCAATCGGTTTGCTGATGTTACCATGTATGGAACAGTAGCAAATGCTTTGGCATCATTATTAATATATATACAAATTTCCATATGATGACAATTTATACGCTTTCAGCCTAAATTGTCAAGTGAAAAATCGGATTTGAGATGTAACGAATTCGAAACATATAATAATACATAATAATATTCCAAATACAAGAACATCTGGGGCACTGACTAAAGTACAGCGTACGGTAAATATGCATCATATAGTTGCAATTGAGGGTGAAGCAGAGATTTTGACGCTATACTTGTTTACCAAATGCCAAGTGAATTGAAAATGCGTATGTGTGGCTTTTTAGCTATTTAAATGGCTCTGTGATTCAGAGACAAAAACAGAGACAGAGACAGAGAGAGAGAGAATCAAAATTCCACTTCGCATACCGCATATCAAGAAAACTTTATTCAAATATGACATTTTATTGAAAATCCATTTGAAGACAGAATGTTTTTTATTTATATTTACACATATGCGACATAATAAAAGAGCAGCAACAAAAAAAAAGGAATTGCCACATCTTGATTCCGGTTTAAATTGACGGCGACATAAATTTAGTGGCTATTTTTCAATTGATGACGTGTAGAAAATGTGTGTTCGTAAATTTGAAATGCCATAGAACGTTGAAAATCAGGGTGAAGGGTCATTCGAGATTCGATACAGGGAGAGAGAGAAAATGCAAAGCACAGCACTGTATTCGAAATACTGGGAATATTGAATAGAATAATAGTGAAGACACTCCCCCAACAATCGATAGCCTTTTGTTCGGCTCAATCATTATCATTTTCGGGCGGTTTATTGAATTAAATGTGTGTTGTATTTTGTAGTTGAATGAGGCTCGGATGTTCAACTTAAATCAATCACACATTGAATTCTCGTCGAGGTTTGATACATGTTACAAGTGGTTAGTTTCTTTCGTCTTTTTCATTCTATTTTTATTTTTCGGTTCATTTGAGCACAGCTACCGGCTGTGTTCCAATATAAAGGAAGAAGAAAAAACCACACGTTTCAACAACTGCTTCACATGATACGGTGAGCCATAAAAAAGGGATCAAAAATATATGTGACCATCATTGAATCGTTTCGTTATTGCATAATGAAAAAAGAAAAAAAAAAAAGAAAAAAGAAGAGCCAACAAAAAACCTAAACATTTCTCCCCTTTCAATTTTCAATAGATTCATTTTCTGTGCAGTTGCATCAAAAGTGGGCTGATAAAAGTCAAATGTATATCTATATTTCACATATCATTTTGTGGTCAATTTTGTTTTTGAAAATCGATATTTTGGCAAACAAATTTTTTTTTTTTTGTAAATTGTAATAAATGTTTTGTGGTCAATTTTTGGTGGGGGTTTTTTTTTCTCACTTTGTTGTTGTTGTTCGGTTGAAAGTTGAATGAATGATTTCTTTCTTTTCTCGAAACATTTAGCAAATAATAAAAGACAAAATTTGAAAAAAATTTAATGAAATCGAAGATTAAACATACCTTCACTTGTGATTCGGTCATTCCTAATGCATAGGCGAGCTTCGCTCGTTCTGGTCCAGCCAGATATTTTGTTTGTTCGAATGTTTTTTCCAATGCAAAAATCTGTTGACCACTGAAAGTCGGCCGTGTATGCTTCTTTTTGCCATCTTTATCGGTGCTGTGATGTTGTCCTAAACCCGCTGACACTGAAATTATACCAGAACAAAAAGAAGAAAGAAAGAAAAAAAAAATCATTAGATTGTATGATATGATGATGAACATGTGTTTACAGCAAATAAAATCATTCGCGCGATAAGGTATAACAAACGATGCTGAACAAACTCAAATCATATATTTATTCAATGGCTCTATCGAAATATGGAAAATGTTGACTGATGCAATTGTGATACTGAGCTTAGCAAATATGTTTTGGTAAATGGCTTATGACGGCTCATGGTTCAAGGCTTATATATGAAACATATGTATAATGTACATGTATCGAACGCATTCACATAATAAAACAATTTCGTGTACGTGCCGTGAAATTCTAAGTAATTGTGGCGACAAATATGAAATTTTCTTGTTTTCGATTTTCCGATTTAAACATTGGTTTGTTTTTTTGTTTACACGCAATCATTGCGTTGTGCCGACGTTGACACAAATTGTCCTGCTCATGTTCATACGCTTATTTAAATGCATGAATATGTTGGTGAAAGTTTCGTTCTCCAGATTTTCACGCCCAATCATCGAAATTTCCGTTGTTCAATGTTTGAGGTCCGAATTCAATCTATTTTATTATTATTATCTTTCCTTCTGTCAATAGTAACGAGTAACAAGCATGCTAAAGAGCATTCCGTTGGGCATTAATCTTGAGACATTGCTTGCGCAAACAAAAATCGAATGGAAATTTCCAAAATAAAATTATTCAATTACTCAAATGTTAAACGAACTAATGAATGCCCTTCGATCAGATCAACAAAAAAAGAAAATCATAAAAATAATAAATGTGTAATGATTCGTGTTCATCATTTGTCGGGCAGTTATTGTTGCCGTTTTGTTATTCTTGTATTTGTAAATGCATTCAAAATAAACAACAACAACAGCAATAGCAACAATTCATTCATTCAGTCTTCACCTAATGATATACGATTTCCTTTTGCTTGGCCATGTGTCAATGGAATTGTTATTCTTTCAACGATGATGATCATGATGACGATGACAAAAAAAAATAAGAAAAGGAAAAAGAAAAGAAAAAGAAATAGGGCCCAAAATGGATGTATATAATATTTTTCTTTTTGATTGAATTTGTATCAATAACAATTCACTTAAGAATTTAATATTATTATGAACCGAAGCTATTTATACCAAATACCCGGTGATATCATTCTCTTCATCCAACATCCGAATCCGATTGATTCACCAATGTCCAAATGTGCACATGAACCAATCCGATTTCGGTTTTATTTCGATTTGTTCTCATCGAATTGATTTGTTTTTGTTTTGTTTTTCTTTTCACTCTCACTCTCTCTCTCTCTCGATTTATTCGATCGAATGGATGAAACCCCCGAAGGACTGAAGGACATTCTTTATCATATTCAACAGAAATATGAGATTCAAAATATATTTGATTTGAATTTCAAATTGGTTGCGTTTTTTTTGGATTTGATTTAATATAGATATTAGCCTCGCCCGTATGCATATCTGTCTGTCATATGGTAAACGAATCATGTACTATAAACATTGAAGGGACGAATGATATCGTGATATGACATAACCGATGGAAAAACATAAATAAATACAACATTCGGAATTCTCATCATCGTTTCCGTCAATTTTTGAGAATAAAGAAGAAGAAGAAGAAGAGGAAAAGGAAGGACCAAAAGCAAATTGAAATAATTTTACATAAATTTACTTAAAACCGAGGCAATTGAGGGTTGGACGACCACCAATTTGTACATTTAAATTTAGATTCATTTTTTTTTTTATTATTATTTTCCGGATGGTTTGACGATTATGATGACACCGAATATAATATTTCCCAATAAAAATGAAAATGTAAATTTCATTAAATCGTTGCGCATTTTCCGTATGGATCATGGTTGGGTTTCATTCAGTACACGAACTGGATTTTCGACTTAATTCAAAGTTTAGTGTCATTTTGGTGTACATGAAATCATTTAAAATGGTCTGTCTCATGTCCCATTGCGCATTGACGACCCAAATCCAATTTGAACGTAATCAAAATTTCAACATAACGAAACCATTTAATGGATTGCCAGTTAAATACCTGCGGATCATAAAAAAAATTTGCACCATAATTGAATCACTTGAAGCGTATAAAATTTACGAGTTTCAAGAATATATATAATATATATATATATTCCGTAAGTTTCAATTATTTATTTAACTTGTTATTTGTTATTGTTTTTGATGGTGGTGGATCGTTAAGTGTATCAAACAAATCGTTCATCTCACCAGCGAATACCGCAATCAAATTCGATTCAAATGTTCGTTCAGGGAATCAATAGATATTTTTCTGATGATAAAATTGATTCGTTCGAAAATAGGTCTCATCTTTCTCATCTCGCCCCTGTCATGGCCGAATGTGCAATTTTGATGATGTTAAATGAGCGTTTGAAATAGAACAACACATGAAATTAATTATTATTATGCAAGTCTGTTCACTCATTCATTCATTCATTTTGGCTCTCTCTCATTTTTCGGTCAACATATGTGTTTAGGCCGTCACGAATCAATCATTCAAATTGCCGTGTAATAGTGTAAATATATATTCTGTTAAAGCGGCAGTGATGAATGGAAAACATTGGACCAAAACTGAATTCCAGACATATTAAAATGACATTGCCGTGATGGCAACGTTTTGCATACATCTATCAAATCAAATTGAAGAAAGAAAAAAAAAACGCCAAAAAAACTGGAGCAAAAGAGAGAAAAAACGGCACGAACCGAAATAATGTGTAATATAATCGGGTTCTTTATAGTGGAGGCCGCATCATCAAATTCGTTTGTTGCTACTATTGTTGCCGGGATGTTGGTAACATTCGGAACGAAAATCCAAAAATTTGGAAAAACACCGTTTGCATTTGTGGACTGAATGTGAATGGCAGGCATGGAATGGTTCATTGTTAATATGACATCAGATGTCGATAATGATGGTAAAAAGCTGACTAATGATCATCAGATGATGCAATTATGTTTTCAAGTCAGAGAATTTCATTTTCATATTTAGAAATGGTTTGTTAACATAGCGCCAATGCAGATGCGATATTTCTATATGTCTGCCGTTAGCCTTCGGATGGAATGATGTGAAGGTTTTTCGGTTTGCCATTTGCCATTCGCCATTCGTTGCTAGATGAATGTGTCAAAAATCATTCACATCAATAACGTCTGAACGCGCGTTCATTTCTGTTCCCGAATTCTGAAATTGAGGGACAAAGAACCCGAATCGGCACACCAATAAAATCAAACAACAAAAAAACTTCCAACGATGATGAACAACAACAAAAAAAAACACACACACAAAAAAAGGAAAGCGACGAGGACGAAAAGTAAAAATGCATAAACAATAATCACACAAATATTGTTTCGGGTGCATTCGCCGGTTTTGGTGTTCCGTGTTCATATAACTGTATTAAATGCTCACAAGTTCTTTGTTATTATTTTAATTCATTTTGATATGTGTCATGGGAACTGTTGAACTGGCAACTTTTATTTTTTCGCCGCTTTTATTTTCGTTGTTGTTTCCTTTTATTTTCATTTTCAACGTCAATGGTTCTTTCGCGCTAGATGTCTGCTTTCCGACGGTGATCAACCAGAAATGAAATGCCAAAAAATTGAATACAATAACAATTTCGAATGTTGAAACGGGTGTTTGGGTTTTCTATTTTTTTTTTCTGCTTCCGTTTACGTTAACATATTGTTTGCGCTTTTGTCAATGAGAAGAGCAGCACTTTGAACACACGTTTGACTGGCTAAATGATGAATACTGGCAACTGTATATTGTGTTTACAATCAACGCAATAATATTGCATGAATGGAATTTTCCATTGAAAATTGACCCTAATTTCTGGTGTCACAAGGGAACTAAATCTACATCACTTGAATTGATGTTTGTATATCGATCAAAATTAGTCAAAATTAAATTGTGATCCGATTGACATGGAATGCTAAATGCTGAACGTTGACTAGTAATAATAATATCATTTCCACCAATCTGTTTTGCATTCAATTTCAACAATGATGACATTTTTTTTTATAAATGGCGGTCTATTTTTGGTCACACCACCAAAAACCGTTGACAGGGATTTTTGTATGGAAAATGAAACTGGAATTTTAAACAGTTTTTTTTCTATTTTTGTCATTTCTGGAGCGGTTCGATGAATTTCATTATTATTATTATTTGTTATATTATTTATTCAAATGATGAGACAACGGTTAACAAAAATTCGGAATAAATTCGAGCAAATCAAAAATTCAGTCGGAAAATTAAATTGAAAATGATTTTCATTTTGAATAAATTCTAAATTCTAAGAATATAATCAAAAAGTGCCCTCCCCACTATTCGACGAGTTTGAAATGGAATTTATTTTTGAATTGAAAAAAAAAATGCCATGGTGATTTAAATAGAACCATGGTTTGAATTTAATGCCTGCCAATGGTCCGGCGTATACGTTTCTATTTGCTCATTCGGAAAATGAATCGATAGAAAAGAAGGAATCCAAACGGAATAACAACTCAATTTGTTCAATGTTATAAATACTTGAGCCCTTCTTCTAAATGTGAATGTGTAATTAAATGTCCTTTTTTCTCATAACATGAATCTTAAATGATGCAGTGAAAATAATTTGGCTTCTTGAATGAATACGAATGAGCTCGAAATGATTTCAAGTAATAAAATGCTTCCAAAAATGAAATAAACATATTTCGTTTAATAATATTAAATGGTGCACAAACGAATGTATGAATTAGCAACAGTACAACAAATAATAATAATAGCTCTTATCAATTGGGTGATCCCAAATGAAATTAGCTATGGTTAAAATAATCGTTTCCATTTTGTCACACAAAACAAAAATAATAGATATTATGGCTAAAGACAAAACTAAATGGCACAATAGCACTTAACGGAATTGCTCTTTATCATCATCATCATCATCAACTGCATTCGCATTTATAATTGGTTGCGGTTCAGCAATTCATCTGTTTAAACGTGTGTTGCCAAAAATTGATTCAAATATTAAACGCCATTCACCACAATTTCCTTTCCTTCATTGAGTCAACCCTTTTTTTCGGCCATTTCATTCTCAAAGTGTTTTCATTTCGAAAGCAATTGAACGCTACCTTCACAGCAAATTGTATTTCATATTATAAACCTTATTTATTTGAAAGGGCAATTCCTTCTCGCTTTCTCGCTCTCTCGCTCTGTCTCTTTTTCAACACTTTTTTCGATTGTGTTGCGCACTCCATTTCAGCCCTTAAATTCGACCGAAACCATTTATTTTAATCGAACATTATTTCTCTGCCATTTAGAAATGGGCTCTTGAATCACTTTACCAACAATTTAATAGAGAAATTGAATGAACCAAAACGAAATGATGAGCATGCCAACCAACGAACGATAGCTTCTTACACATGGATATAAATTATGAGAAAAGGTTTCAAGTTGTTTTGTGTCGTGACGGGTTTTGGGTTTGTTCTTTGGATAGATTTTCTTTTTTTCGTTGTATTCAATCTATTTCGAATTGAAATGGTTTACTTTGGGAGGACCATAAATATCTGTTGGTCATTTTTCGAATCGAAATATATACGTATAATAATGTTTAATCGATCGTTTTTTGATGTATTTAAGATCACAACAAATAGTAGAAATATTTTAGTCGGTTTCAGCGAGCATATTGATCACAAACCATAAATGATAGCGTTCAATTTGGCTCACACGTTAATGGAAAGCAAATAAAATCCTGTTCACTCTTTGCTAATGTCCAATACGCTAAGAAAACGGAATGGAAATTGTCTTGGAAGTCAACTATCTACGACAAAACAAACAAATATTAACGGCATTCGGAACAAACAAATTTGAAAAACATATTATTGTTTAAGCTTTACTTTGAATTTCACCCCTAATTAATTAATCGACATTACGGCATAACAATAAGAAACTCTTCCATAAATTGATGGTTTTTCATCGTATCATATTCCAAACAATAGTTTTTCAACTGACTTAACGTCTTAGAAAGCCACAATCCAAAAATGTGATTCAAAATGCCGTGTCCAAACAAATAATATATTTGGAATTTGTTTACTGTTTACCATTCAAATTTGCGGTTTGTTGACATTGTAAATACAAAGTTTTCATTTCGAAAATCAATTAAAAACACCTTTAACCAGATTAATGTGATTACAATTTCCTAAGAAAGTGGCATAGTCCCGTACAATACACACAAATACAAAATACACCACACAAATGCAATATAGTTTGGTTTCGGGGTAAACGAAATAAATAACATTGGCATTTGTTTACGGCATTTTAAAGTGAATTTGACGCGGCAACTGCGAATTAATAACGAATAAAATTATTTTTATGACCAACTCCGCCTCCTTTCCGCTTTTTTTGTTTCCATCAAAGAAACATTGTTTCATATGTTGATTAACATGCCGATGCCGATGCCGATGCCAATGATCCAAATGATGGCCATGCACAACAACATATTAACCATTATCTAATCGAATCTCGTAAATTTACGAAAGGCAAATGCTCAAATGATGATAATAATCGATATACGAGAAAAGCGCGAGAAATGAGAGAGAGAGAGAGAGAGAGAGAGAGAGAGAGAGAGTAGTTGTGCGTCTTCTCTATTTCTTT
>GL501495.1:581452-592825 GCA_000149185.1 Mayetiola destructor
GGTGCATTGAAAATGGAATTTTGAATCCACAGATAGATACATAAACAGCCATTATTATCATGTAAACGCAATATTATCGTCGTTCGCGTTTCCTCCATCTTGGGCTCCCCATTTCGTTGACAGAGGAAAACAAAAAACCGAAGAAAAGAAAAAATTTATATATTTTTTGTGTAAATCAATGTTTATGCCATTTGTTTCAAATGCATGCATCCAAATTATGGATATTTTATTCAGTTACAGTCATCGGGATGAAGTGATTGCCTATATGGCTGACTCTTTGCCAAAATCAGAAAATTTTAGTGTAGTAGCAGCCAAAAGAAAGAGAAGCGGAAGCAAAGAATACATTGTAATGATCATTGATCATCGTCATCATTTGAAGCTCATTGTCATTTCCATTCATAATGTGCTGACACACTTAAATCGCATAAAGAGCGACGCAAACACAAAATAATTTTCCACATCAATGGATTTTCCGTCGAACTTGTCGAATGACAAAATTTTTTTTCTTTTTTTTATTCGGTCGTTTCAGCGACATACAAAATATGGATACAATGTAAAGGTATATTTTGCACATGTATGCCATTTTTGGTTTGAATAAATTCACCGTCGGTTCATCATGGTCATATGTATACAGTAGTGTACAAGTTGGATCCAAGGACAAAATCCAATCATTTTGACACAGAAGCTTTATGATTATTTTATTGGAAATATTTTTATATTTTTTGACGAATCAACAAAAAATGTGAAAAAATGACAGAATATAAAAATATGAACGAAGCAAAACTATAATAATCGGTCGGGCCCCAGACATGAACAGTTTTACCGAAAAAAAAGGAAGAAGAAGCGAAAAACAAAAACAAAAATGAATGATTATTATTATTCAATAAATGATTGAATGGTTATTATGATTTGGATTCGGTTCGATTTCATTCAATTAGCGTTTGTCATTTAATTTGGAACAATTTCGTAATGTTTCGATGTGAACAATGAACATTGTATTCTGTACTGAATTATTAATTAAATTGCTTATCATTGCCGCAATGAGCAGAATGCGTAGTCGGATGCATTATTGAATTATTCTCACGCCAGCGAAAAATTCAATCGCAACAATAATAATAATAATAATAATAATAATAATCTAACAAACATTTCCAATTCCGATTGGATTCCTATCAAAATGCATACATTTGTTTAACATAACAATTGTAATTGAATCCATCGAATCGTAAAATATTCAATAATAAATTATATTCCCTTGTTAATATATATGGGCCTCAAAAGCAGGGCCAACGCAATGTGGTCACACCGTATCCTAATCAAATTTCATATCAATAGATCATAAATCATTTGTTTATATAGTGATTGTTACGTACCGCTGCCTGTTCAAATTTAATTGTATTTTATTTTTTCTCGATATATTTGAATCTCTAGCGTGATTTACTTACGATTATTATTATTATCATTATTTTATTAGTCGCATTCGTTCACTAATCGAATTATTGTGTATTTTATGGATGGATTTTCATTTTATTTTTTTTTCGTTTCGAAAATATTTCGGAATCAAAATGCAAAATTGTGTTTGTAATTAGTCCTAATTGAATAAAAAGCACAAATTTTTCATGCCTAATAAAACTAACAACATTGTTTAGACGTTATTATTAATTACTTAATTTGAACACTTACTCGAATTGGTTAAACGATCACGCCATGTCATTGGATTTGTGACTAATCCTTGGAGTCCAGGCCAATAAAGATGTGGCGATCCCGAATGCCCTTTCAACTGATTATTTTGACTTTGTGATAAATACTGGGCCATATTTGCAGCGGCGGCTGCTATTGAAAAACGAGGCATTGCACCTTTAGTGCATCACAAGAAATCCAAATTAGTTTCCATGAATAAATAAAATGATTTAACCAAAAAAAAAATTAAAATAATAATAATAATAATAATAATAAAGAACTCACCACTGGTTAGAGCACTCAATCCAGCCGATGTGACTGGTGGTGGCCGCGATAGAATTGTATCAATTCCATGAGGATTGGCTGTACCATGTGGACTGAGTGTTGATTGTGTTTGTTGAATATTATTATTAGCATTGGATGCATTTAAATTAATTGCAGCGGCCGATTTCATTTCGGTCATGGAATGAAGGGCAGCCAATGGTGGCCCTAAAAAACTTAATGGCAATTTATGATGATCCAACATATTGTTGTTATTTGATTTTTTCGTTGATGCGGTTAGATTTTCTGGACTATGTGAATCAGCGCTGTTCGGATGATTTGGGCTATGATAACTGGCTTCGTCACTCTTTTGACTGGCCGCAAATGAACGTGAACTATCGCACCGTTGATGTTCCGGACTTTCGGATGATGCACGATCAAAATTAAGACGTCGATCACCACTCAAATGTTGATGATGGTGATGATGATGCTGATGATGATGATTGTTATTCAAATTAACGTTTGAATTGTTGTTATTTGTTGAATTTGAATTTGATGCTAAGCGATCAATGCTTTCACTTGCCAAATAATCGCTATTATTATTGTGATGATTTTCAATGGCCGCTTTGATTGCCGATGTAGTTGTTGTTGTATTATTATTATGATAATAATTATTATTACTATTTAAATAACTATCACGTGCCGGACTATTGCTACGTGCTGGTGAATATTGATGCGAATTTGAATGATTATTATTATTTGTTGTTGTTGTTGTTGTTGTGATTATTGTTGTTGGACTGTTGCTATTTGTAGCGTAATTTTGTTGTTGCACCGATGCACTCAATAAATTTGAATGTTGATTTTGATGACCGGAATGATGTTCGTTAAATTGTAAATCAGGACTGTGATCACGATAATTTCCAATATTGGTGGCTGCACTAAATGCAAAACCATGCGGACCCAAAAAGCCCGGCGAACGAAATGCAGCCAGATTAAATGCGTGATGGGCAGCTGCAGCCGATGTTAATGGTGAAAAATTATTTGCATTACCACCAAAATGTGTGGCCAACAATTTCGGGCTATCGGAGCCCGAATTATGCAAAAATGGACTACCCAGATTGAAAATCGCACGAAACAAAGGAGTCTTTAATTTTTTTTTTCTTTTATTTTTTATTTTTTTTCTATTTAATTGTCTTTTGCACACGATCACTTTTTCTTCCCGTTTTCAATTGCAATGTTTTTTTTTTTTTTTTAATTTCAACGACGAACTCGAAACACTTTGAACACAATTCAAACAGTCAAAAAAAAAAAATGCACAATCAGTCACTTTGCCGTCGCTTCTCAAACACAAAACGTTTTCTATATCAAAAATGGGAAAGAGTTTCCCAAATTCACTACAATTCGCTTGAATTGAAACATGGAAAAATTGAAAAAATATTTTTCTTTTTCTGTTCGATCGGAACAAATCTTATGATCTTATTAATTTTTTTTTTAAAAAAAACTCTGAAAATTCACTTTTTAAATAAATTGCGAACAAGAAAAATTTCGTATAAGTTTATTGGAATGATTGAGGACGACTGATAAATATTGAACCGAACATGCAGGCCTATTGCAAATGAATGATTTTCAAATTTGATTTACTAAATGATTCAACTTAAACTGAATCGAGGCTAAAACACGTTTATCCCAAGAGTATGGTGTATGATGTGAACTGTGTGTGTGTGTATGTGTGTTTAAAAGTGTTTTGCGTACACAATCGTTAAACAAGAACAATCCAAATGGTATAACAAACTGTGGTCATGAAGCCTTCATCATTGCAAAGTATCATCATAATATCCACTCATACATGCATATTTGTGTCCAATACATACTACATAATATATCGAACAGGGCAAACACATACACAGTCAAACATAACGAACATATACATCAGTACATTGCCGTTGCAGCGCAAAGAAGGAGATTCAATACGGAATCGATGGTATGAAGAGTAAAATAACCAGAAATCACGTTAACAAACAAACGCGCCAAATGCAACCGAAATGAAAAAAAGAGACGAAAGAAATCATTTTTAAACACCGTACACCGTATTCATATATATACATATATATGTGACGATAGAGAATGAAGTCACAACGATAATACCAAAATAATCATATCAGTACAGAGTTCGAAATGGAAAATAGGAGAAAAACCGAATCAAATGCCAATAGTTGGCATTCTCTTTCTTTTCGCGCTTATTTGTTGAACGAACAATGAACTGAAAACTATTCGCATTTTTGCCATTTCATATGCATCGCGACCGAGAACTTTTAAGAACGGACGGGAAGGAAAAAAGAAGAACAAAACTCTTTCAATCTATAGTTATAACTATAGAATTGCACACACCAAGACAAGATCCATCGACCAGTGGCTCATATTGGATAACTTTCTAAACTATTCATTTGGGGAGCCGATTTTTCTGATGCGCGAGCAAAAATTAAATGGAAAAACATCGTGTGTAAATGAACAGAAAACGGAAATGAACCGTTTTCGATATGGTCTTTGTATTAAACACCGGTTTAAAATTATAAATCGCGCGCACAGTGAAACCGAGAGATGGAAAACAATTGGAATTGGATTATTATTATATTGAAGTAGCATTGCATTCAAAAAAAAAAAACGAAATCCTCAACGACCTCATCAAATGAACGGGAAAAAGTAGTTAACGCCCACTTTTTTACACTACCATCACATTCACCATTATGCCAAGCAATTTGCCTGTCTGTCATACAGATACCATTCCTTGAAATAATAATGGGCGGAGCTAATTTTATGTATATGTATATATATACGATCCAAAGTGATGATGCTGGACTATGATGATGTTAATGTTGTTGCTGTTTGTTGCTGTCTGTGTGTGGAAATCCAGTTCATTATTCTGTCTCATCTCTTTTTTTCGGTTAATAAAATTATTTTCTACTTTTGTTAATAATCTTCGTTTACAATGCCATTTTATTGCAACGGTGGCACACCAAGGCTTCGAGCTTCAGGCTTCAGGCTTCATGTTTCGATTTATCCATATGGATGTTAATTGTTCACGTGTGTGATTCTGTATGTGTTTGTATCCGTTTACTCATATCGCTTTTTATTGTAGATTTGTTTTTCTTTTCTTTATCTTGGTCCGAATTTGATTGAGATTTTCCACTATGCCAAGGATCAAGCGTTCAGCTTTCACAATGACCACAAACCAAAATAAAGTCATTCAAAAATCAATTCGCCGCGTTCAGCTTTTTTTTGTTTTTTTATTGGATTTTATTTTCTTTTTTTTTTGAGTTACTACGAACTTTCTTTGAAAATTTTGTTATTATTTCAAATTTGTGATTGCTTTTATAGTTAGTATATTTCGTCAAGTTGGATTGCCTTGCCCTTTTTATCCCGTTTTATACGAAATGCAGATGAGTCAGCACATACACTTTTGATTTGTATATGGAAAAAGATTTTTTTTTTTTTTTTTTTTGTAGGCTCGTCGAAAAAGCAAAAGTTGTTGGAAAATGTAATGCGTGTCTGTGAAGTGTAACCCATCACTTGGCATTCTCGTTACGTATCCCAACGTAATTTAATTATTATTTTTCGTCATAAAATAAATGAAGAACCGGGACAAAAAAAAAAAAACAAAAACTCCAACAAAATGAAAAAGTTTTGCTGGTTTTATTTGCCAGGTACCATTGTTTCGGATGTTTAATGACGTTCCACAGACAATGGCTCATAGCGCATTGAAACGCCTTTTTCCACCGGTGAAAAATGCAAATTATGATTTTATTTATGTTTGACATGAATATTTAATTACGACTGTGGAATTTAAAAGGATTTAATCTTTCAATGGAGATCCTGACTGTTTTCATTGTTTTTTTTTTCGACCCACTGCTATGGTTCATCGTTCACCCATTTATACATAGCACGCCCGCCATCCAATGTCGACATATTAATTCAACTAAATTAATTTGTTTAATAACAACAATGCGAACCAAACAACCGATATGAAATGGTATGAAATGTAATGATAAAATCATGGAACATTTTATTGGAAAGGACCTTCTTGGCTCTGAAAGCCATGAAAAACAGTTAGCTAGATGGCCTATGATGGGAAAGAGATTTAATTAAAAATTTGTTAAAATTGTGAAGAAAAGAAGAGAGACGAATGGAAATGAGAGATCGTGCAGAGAAACAAAAACCGTGAATGCCGTGAATATTGGAAAAGAAAATGAACAACAAAATCCAGAATTTCAGTAAATTGTGTTTTAATTGAAACGAACAAACGTGGAAAAAAAACCCCGGATTCAAACATAAAATTTAATTTAATTTATTCGTTTTTGCTTTTCAAGCGTTACGAACGATTCGAATCGGAAATTTTCCAATTTTCTGCCCATTTTCCAGAAATTAATCATCCATTTTGGCTGTGTGACTTTTGTTGGCTTTCTTTTAATTTGGTTTCTTTTTTTTTTTGCACTCGATTCTCAATGTGTGCATGAAGCATTTAATTAAATAAGGTGTTTGCTGTCACCATTTCTATTGGCAAAATCGAACAAATGAAAAACAAAATCTTCTTAAAGTTGAAGTCATGAGTCAAATGGACGTGTATTTGAAATTGATATAATGCACAATAGAAAGAGGCCCCATATCATGCGTCATGCGTACAAATTCCGAATGAAACAATCGAAAAAAAAGAAGAGAAAATCCCAACAGACTCGAAACGGCAACGAGATTAGTTATAAAGTCAATAAATGTATTAAATGCTTAAATATACAAACAATTGAATGAATAAGCACATACATAAAGTTAAAGCTGGAATCAATTGAGCATGTCATTGATGACGTGCTGGAAATATGGTCAACCGGATGTCCTGAATGAACTACCACCACATATTATTCTTTTGTTCCGTAAAAAAAGATGAAAATGAACAAAAATAAATAGATTTCATTCAGAAATTCACATTCAGAGACATTCAGGTAGATGGAGGAAAAAAGGCAGATTTTTTTTTTTCATTTCCGAAAATATAATTTCGATGCTACTCTTGAACGAATGGTTTTTCATTCATAAAAAAATTCCGAATCTCTTTTGTGATGGATGACAGAGCTCAATTTTTCTCACTTCTCCATTTCCATTTTGAATATTTTCGATTCATCGATAGTTTTTGACAAAAATTATGAATTTTTGACTCGTTAAATGGATTGAATCCTTCAAATCGTAAATCCTGTGATGTCAATTGTTTCGAATTTTTCTCTCTCTTTTTTCTTTTCATTCTCTTGAAACATTCCAAGTTCGTGACTCTTTTTCACTTTACGAAAATAGGTATATATTGTTTGGTCGTATCGATCGGCTTATTGAGGCAATAGAAGAGCACAGACACGGCAGTGACGTATTTTTTTTCATTTCATTTTGATTTCAATGGGGTTCATTATATGCACATATGCACACAAATTAATGATCCTAATAATAATGGGACGAACAAAAGCAAACGGAATTTTAAAATTTGAACCAACAACGATCCCATTTAGGCATTCATATACAATGATGGAATTAAAAATTGAGCAATTGATGCCATGAATATTGTGTTGAATGTATAAAAGATTATTTGTGCACGAAGCACACAAGGGATGTTATTGTAGAATATGAAAGATGGAAAAATATGAAAGTTCGCTAATAAGTCGTTATTAGTATAGTTTAAATCGGACCGATCAAGGGTAGAGGCCCGTACTCCGTGCTCAATACGTGAGAGTATGTCTTTTTGTTTCTTCGTTGAAAAATCATTGTCATCATCATTCTATCCCTGGTTATGGAATCCTCTTTTGGCTGCTAAATGTTTACACATAATATTTAGTTGCCGATCGCACATTTTACAAATTGATTCGGAATTTCGGGAACCTTTTTCAATTGAGTAGCTAAATTTTCGAGGTCGATTATTATTATTGTTATTATTATTATTATTATTATTATGTATCATCATTTGGAATTTTCCATTGAAAATGATTTCCTTTTTTTTGACAAACGGTAATTGATTGGGCCAAAGCCATATTTATAAACCAATAAATCTTTTTGACAAAACGATTAAAATTTGTCTACGTGTTCATTGTGTCTGTTTTTGCAATCACATAAAAATGTACACATACACATTTGGATCCTCTTTGGAATGTTCATGCTGTGTGCATATGTGATACACACAAACGCCGTATACGCATTTACTAAAGGTATTCTTTGATTTTCTCCCTTTTTGTCAAATGAACCAAACGGAACTGAGCTGTGAGCCAAACTGAACTAAATTCAATGATACACTTTTGCTTTTTGCACAAAATAACAACAACAACAACGGCAACAACAACAACGGCAACACATATCCATCCATAAATTTGGAATAGTTGACGCCGAAATATTTACTCATCCATGGTATTCACTTTTTGTTTGGTTAATTGTTTGTTTAATTTGTCTTTTATGTGATTTTCAATTTTGGAAAGGTGTAAATGGCAGTTTTATTTATTAAAAAGTGTAAATGACAAATTTTTCCCCCGTTTTTTTTTTTTATTTTTCGTCTCTTTCGTCTTTTTCGTCTTTGCCGTTGGTTCTGCTATAAGCTATAGATGATCGGTTGCAAACAGTTGTCCTTTTGCTCTTTTCATTCTTTTCATTTCATTCATTGTTCCAGCCATGGTATTCCAAAATCGCATTATTTATGATTAAACAATTGTCTCCTATTTTGGAATATATGGCATTCAATTTGAGTTTTTATCGCTCTTTTCAACTTTTTAATCGACTTAAATGTTAAACCATATTTGCATCTGAATGGCTGGTCTGGTTAAAAGTGAGTGAATAATCAAAGCCAAAATTTCGATACGATATTCGAAAAACTAAAAACGGTTTTGTTTTCTCTTTGACGGTGACAAATAAATGTGACACAAAAATTGATTCCATTTTTCTATGCTATAAATCAAATATCGATGAATCTTGTGGCAATAAATAACATAAGTTACAATGCTCAATTTGCTATAAAAAGCAACGTTTTTCCCTGCAAAAAAAGAACAAGAATCAAATGATGAGATGCAATTCTTTATTTGTCATTTTGCAATCGAAAAATAATTTTTTGAGCGTTTGAATTGGATTTCGGAATCTGTGACTATCATCGTTTCGTTTGGATTGCGTCGATGCATAAAGCATTGGTGAGCAAATGTTGGGGGCGAGTGTTTAAAATGGAAAAACCATCAAAAATATATTTTAAACATGTTGACAAAAATTTACTTTCCATCTCATCATCCATAGTCCATTGTGCCACACAATCAAATCTATACAATCTTAATGGAATGAAATGAAATTGAGTATTCATCGTTTATCCCACAAAAATTGTTCGAATTGTTTGGTGGTGCTTTTAAAGCATATTTCTCATTCACAGCATGAAGCACATACGACAAATATAGAGAGCTGAACACAACAAATTGTGTGTGACTGTGATGAATTTAACAGCGATAATCGGATTTTGATTGGGTCACAAAGGCGTTACCTTTCTCGCAATTGGTCACACAACATGTTTATATATTCATAAAATGAAATAAAATCGAAATTCCAATGGTAAATCCAAACACACACAGAGAGACAGAGAGAATCACAAAAGCACACAAACACACACGCACACCGACCAAGCTCTTTTACATTCATTCATGTACGCGCCAAATGCTCGACGTTCAGCTCAATTGAATTTATTATTATATTGTTGTATGAACAATTTTCCGTTTGATGGTTAATAACCACCATCCAATTGTATACCATACACATATAAATACTTTGGAAGTTAATAACAGCTCATTTTCCAATCGAATTCGTTGCAGCAGGTTAAATGTTAATACGGTCACTGAATGATTCCAATAGCCAACACCAAATATGCGATGGAATTATACGCGAAATTTTATTATTTCAATTAAAACAGCTCAACGCTTTCAATTGGTGTAATTTTACCATTTACTTAATGAATTTTAAGAGCTTACACACATTGTTCAAGTTCCGCGCCTCCAATCCTCCAATATATTGAATGATAAATTATAAAAATTACGAAATTGATTCGAATGAAATGTTGATTTCCCTGAAAATTTGGTATGCACGTGTGTTACTTTGGGGCAATTGCGATGCTGATTCAGGAGAAAAGTTTCGTTAATTAAACAACTTCGCTAACAAGACATCATTGTGAAGAGTGCGCCTGGCCAATGTAATAATTTATATATGTATAGATTGAGTTTTTATCGAGAGCAAAAAAAAAACTAATTATACGAAAGCGTTATTATTGAATTTCATTCGATTCGGTCGTTTTTCTGTTGACTGTTTATTTTTTGGTCGATATGTATTTCATTCGATAAACTAAATTAGAGCACTGCGTCATTTGTGCACTTGTAAGCGACACTTGAAACTTATTTCATTTTTTTTTTCGCATAGCGAGAGTTTAAGAAGCTAAATTGAGGGATATATCAATAAATTCGAATCGAAAAAAATTGCTTAAAACAGAGAAAAAAGAATGGAAAGAAAAAAATAATGATTTATGAATTTTAATTTGAATCAAAGTTTTTCACGTCATTAGGAAACTGGGTGTCGATGCAGTGATTTTCAAATTAAATAAATTAAAATGGCGCATTGGAACTTTATGAAGCAGTGAGGAACATGTTTTTGAAGGAATGAGGGGAAAAAGAACAAACTTTTTATATAGAATTTGATTTCCCTTTAAAAGATTCGAGTGTCCCTTTTGATTCCTATCCCAGAAGCAAATTTGAAATACATGCGTCACTTATGGATGAGTGTTAAATTTGTGATTTGATTTCCATTTTATTGGTAAAGCAGTTATGATTATTTTTATGATCCATTTCAATACGAACAATAATAATATAAAATAAAAACATAAAATAAAAATGTTTCAAATTTGATTCGAAGCAGAAATGAATCTGTTTGAAATGCATTGAATAATATAAAAGGTGGAAAAATCGATCGAAACAAGAATATATTTGCACATATGCAAAATATGTTGACGGTTGATCACATTCACAAATTACCCATACATGGGCTATAGAACGAGCATTATAATGGCGAAAAATTCACTTTATTCATCTGGTTTTTGGTTATTCATATAATAATATGAAGCGATTGGCATCATTGGTACGCGTCGAATCATCCAAAACGATTGTGGACGGAAAAAAAAGAAAAAAGAAGAAAATAAGATGGAGAAAACAAGTCCGTGCAACATAGAGAATGACAGTTCAAAAGCGCCAGTGTACCAGAACTAACTGTGTACTTTAGACCTTAAGTACAACTTCAAACTTGTCAGATGAAACTGAATTAACAAATAAAAATTAGAACATTTATTATTATTTTCCATCAATTTATCAATTTAAACTATTTAATAATAATTGATAATTCAATAAATAG
>GL501495.1:607903-641621 GCA_000149185.1 Mayetiola destructor
AGAGAGAGAGAGAGAGAGAGACAAATTACACGATATTTTTATGCATCGGAGGTGCATTACTAGTTTCGTTATTTTTTTTTCTTCTTGATGGAAATAAATGACTTGAATATGGTTAAGTGTCAATTTGGCTCATCTAAAAAATGATGTCTTCCATATTGCGAGCTGAAAACATATTTTTGCCCCGTAAAAAGAAATCCAAAAAACAAATATTTTTCTGTTTGTTCAAATAGAGCGTGCACAAAAGCTCACATATATTGCCGCTGGAGTACATGGCGCTGACGCAAGTTTTTTTTTTCGAGCAATGACGCGCCCATGCGCATGCGTAATTCCAGCTATTATAATAATAGTCCCCTCTCCGTTTCATTGTCTATTCTAGTATTAGTCATGGTTTTTGTTTGCATTACAGTAACATCGTTCGAAAAATATTTCCGTTTACTATAAATTCATTCAGACAATTTGACGAAAATTTAATAATATAAGCTTTGATTGAACAATGAATAAAATAATTTTCATCCATTTCGTTCTCATGACGGCTTATTCTAATGCCGAATTCTTATGTCCAATTATTTTAACCATAGATCCAGTTTGTGGCACAGATGGTATCACTTATGATAATCCTTCAATATTGAGGTGCAAAATAGAAGAAAGTGAATATGCGAAACGTATAAATTTACGAATAAAACATGATGGAGCCTGTTGGATATGGGAAAAGTACGGATATGACACATACACCGTTATTTTTGTGAGTAAATTTCAAAGTGATTTGATTTCGATAGATGACCATTTTTATTTCTGTTTAAATTACATTAAATTATGTTGCAGTGTTCGTTGATTTTCTTTGTTCTTCTTATTGGTGTGTACTTGTACTTGTACATTTGTCGAGCCAAACGAGCCATTTGGAAAGAAGACAGAAGACCAAATATGATGCCAGCATAAATTGGATTAGACGGTTTCAAAGAGAAATTCTTTTGCGTTTAAATTTATTGAGAATAAAACAAATTATTCGAAAAAAAAGAAAAATTTTATTATATTTTTGCGATGAGTTTTATCCATTCTCTCACGGATGGGATGAATGTGGACCCAAAAGGACTAGTTGTACCAGGGCATTTTTTAAGGCAAATTTCTGACTGCGCAAAAAAAAAAATTAAGCCAAGAAAAAATATTTACATATAATGGTAACGCAAAAACTGAACTTAATACAAGCACAAAAATCCAAATTTGACATATGTCAAATACATTCAATCATGTTAAATTGGTTTTGACATTTAATTCATTCTCTCTCTCTCCCTCTTTCTCTTTTTCTCTCTCTCGCATTTTTCAAATGATATTAATGAAAATTTTAAATTTCTGGCTGCCCAAATGAGGTTTCTGGCTGCTCAAAATGACCCTGACTGCCCATTAAAAAATGCCCTGAGTTGTACGGCAGGCGGAAGCGGTAAAACTCATTGCTCCTAGTAGCTTTTCGGTTCTGCTTGTACGAATTGTAAGTGGACCGCCAGAATCACCGATACAGACTGGAAAAATATTGAAAGATAATTATTTAATAAATAACAATATTTGCAAACAAAAAATTTTGGGCGATGCAACATAAAAAAAAAAACGTTCTATTGAGAAATCAAATTTATTTATTTACCTCCAGATATGCTTCGTGGATCCTTGTGCTCTCTTCATCAGCATTTCGCATCAGTTTTCCAATTCCCGAAATAATTATTATTTATTATACATTTTTATGCCATGTCATATTCATAAAATTGCAAATGAATCCATCAAGACCATCAACATATCAAACATTTCGATTGCACATTGAAACATGAGGAATTTATTTATGAAATAAATCACATTCAATTTATGGATGGTTTCGGTTGTCAGAATTCAAGAAATGAGATTGACTAATGTTGGAATTCTCCAGACTCAAATTGAATTTGATCAATTTATTTTGTGTCTCCGTTGGGATTGATCTAATGGCAGTAATTTTTAATTTTTTTTTTTTTTATATTTATTGAAATAAGTAAGAAACTTACACGAATTGATGTATATGTTTTCGAACCAAATCCAAAACTACACATTTAAATTTGCAAACCGCTAATTGAAAATTGAATTTGTTGCCATCAAATGTGAGAAGCCGAAATTGGCCCTTTCTCGAGTATGTTCGGGGAGACATGTGTGCTAAATTTGAATATACATATGAAATGGATAAATTTGGAAAAAGAAAGGAAAAATGTTGGCCAAAAGAACTTTATCCGTCGCAAATATTGACTGTGATATGTTCAAGTGGTAAAACTAAATTCAAAGTGAAATTTATGATTGGAGACGAGTGTTTGGAACGCATTTATTTCTGCAAAGAAAAAAAAAACTAACTAACTAACTAAAAAGTCCGTTTCATTGCCTCTTCCGAATACACACACATCCGACATACGTATGATTTACTTGCATGACTTTAAAACAGGGGTTCAAGCAACACTTATTCTAATCCAATTAGGCATTTGCTGCAGTTGTCGACCAAAATTCCAAACTCCAAACACTTTGCATTTGTCATAACATTTCATTTTTATTTTTCACTTAAATTCTAATAAATTAAAAACCATTTTTCGGAATGTTTTAATTCTTATTGTTCGAAAGTCTAAAAATGGTCCACGAAAAAATTCGCAATCAATTTGGATTTGATTCATCCATAAGATCCCTCACCGTTTTCAATTCTTTCAACAGAATTTTAATATCCATTTTGTTAATGTTGATGTTATGTGTTGTTTGTGTTGGAACACCATTCACAAGTTCATTTTTCAATTTGAATGTGACGCAAGCACAATTGATTGCATCGGTTGGAATCTCGTACGTCATATCGACCATTTCATTCACTGTGCAAACAATGTAAAAAAGGGCTCCCGTTAAATGATCATGCACCAACGAAAAAAAAAAACAAAAGAATCAAATAAGGTTTTGGTTGATAATGGTTACCAGTGAAATTATTGTCGATTAAATGCTTCTGAAGGTCATTGTTGTGTTCCTTGAATACACGGCAAATTGCGGCTGAATGCTCTACAGGTAAACCAAGTTGTTGTAATTCAATTGAAAATGTTGTTTCATCGATTTGAAAACGGGTGGCATTTATTAACAGAAATCGAATGCATGATATTGCCGCTTTTATTGGTTTCAAATCATTTTTGTTTGCAGCAAATGAGCTTTTCAATTTTTCCTCCTGACAATGAAAATTGACAATTGCAGTGTCCAAATCAATAATAATTGGAATCGTTGTTCTTCTCTTATTATACTTACCGGTATATCTTCGCCTAAAATACTCTTGGCAACAAGTTGTGCTAACATTTTCAATTTCACTGACGTCAACAAAGACATCGATGAATGTATTTCGGCCAATACCCAGTCGGGACAGTCACAATCGCCACAAAAACGAAATTTCTATACGAAAAATTTGAGAACCAAAAATCATTTCAGCATTATTTGTTCAATGAAAATCAGTCAACCAAATCAAACATCATTGAATGAATGTTTAATTGCAAGAAACAGACATATTCCAAGCAATAAAATCAACCAAACCGGTTCAATTGGCTGGCAACATTTTTTATCGATTTAAATTCGGATCTTTTCTACATTTCTATTTTTTTTTTTTTTTGAATCGAAAAATATATATCCTTGTCGCGTTCAACATGAACACTCGGTAAATAAAGAAAGTTGATAACGAACAAAGTTCAATCGCAAATATAATAATTTCACATCTCGACTGAATTAATTCGAGCGAATGGAAAATGCGAAAAGTCATTTCTTGTTTCCATGTGTAATTAAGCAATTAAGCAAACTGAAAAATATTTATACAAAGCACTGTAAAATCGTTCCTTCAACAATTTCTTTGGTACGTTTAACGTTAAACATTTAATTCAAATCATACAGCTCAAATAGTTTTGAGATAATTTATAAGAAAATGTGTAATTTAATGCGAACCAAAGATAATTCTAAAAATGGAAACATTTTCTTTCCTGTTTCCGAATGTGGCGTGGGCTTTCGATGGCAATGAACAGTGAGCACTGAGCATACGATAATCAGTTTCATTCACTTTTGCTTTAATAATAAATAATTGTGCCAAAAATAAGGTGTGTTTGAAACGAAATACACTTTATTTTGTTATTTAAATGCAAAAATATTTCGAAATCAATTAAAAGCATTTTGAACTGGGCTTCCTTTTTGGCGATGAGATGTGACAATTGCAGTGATAAACAGAAGATTATGTAAAATTGTGAAAACAAGCGAAATCATTGGCTTAGAAATTTGCTTTGAACAAATTCATCGAGCGCTATTCCGATGTTGTTTATGGCGGACAGCATGCAACAAGCGCGAAATGGATAATGGATAACACATCATGTCCTATAATGTTTATCATCAAACTAAAATGCCGTTAAATGTGAACGCTGTTTCGAATTACGAATTGTAATTCAATTCGGAACAATGGAGCTAATGCGCTATTAAATGATATTTCATGTTAATGAGATCAAGGCATATTATTATTTTTGGTTTTCATTGAAATATCTACGTCTGAATGAAAAATGTTTGTAGGAGTAAATAATATCAAAGTGCCAAGCACGTACATCGTACATTGTTCGTAAAAAGTGATTTTTATTGAAAAAGATTTGATGCGTGCTGATCAATTTGGTCACAACAAAAATAGCAAACAACAAATAAATTGGTGGTGTCATCATTGGAATGCTGAATGTTGAATGCTGACGTATATTAACTGAAAAAAAAAAATATTTATCATACGGATTTATGGCTGGAATGCCGATTCACCCATCCACAATGGGTTGCCCATCCACATTGAATTGGATGTAAGATGGTTAATGGTCAAAACATTATAACCATTCAATGGGTATTGTTTGTCATTGTTTCGATGAAAATCATTTGCGTTCCGAAATTTTCTAAATGAATCGATTCCCGGCCAATTTGTTGAATGCCCTGCATCCCTTCACATTCCTTTCTGTCTTTGTTTATTATAATTCGCTTGACCGAGTCACACACACACACACACACATACTCATACACACAGTGGATGTTGAATGGATGATGCCCACGACTCATTTACGATGAATGAAAGAATAACGGCTAAATGACATCGCACCATTTATGCAGAAAGCATAAAGACTCATATTAGCTTCAAAGTTCTTTCACACGGAAAAATGTTATTTAACGAAAAGCGCGTTCGAAATGCGAGTGACACAAAGAGAGGAGGGGGGATTAGGGATGAGGGATGGGAGAATGGTAAATGGTGAATGGGTTTGGGATCATGATGAGGATGATGAAAAACAAATCAAAAAAGTTATTAACGAAAAGATAATGAAAACACGACACGATTTCGTTTCGACAGCATATAAAAGCCGTGCTTTCAACATCAATGCTCACCAGATACTCAGGAAACGGCAAACTGTTTAGAACTAAGCGGAGCTATGATTTGATAAACAAGTTTTTTGATTGACAGTGAACCGAAGTTTTTGATTGAATTGCTATTTTTGTGAGAATATTTTATTTTTTGCCAAAAAAAAAAAGAAAAAAGAAGAATTTATAGTGAAAATTAGTTCAGCTACTATCTACATGAGCATATTTGAAAATTAAATTGTGCCTATGATTTTCTCGAATTATTTTCGCAATAACATATTGTATTGAAAAATTTCAATAAGCGAAAAAATTTCGAACGAAATCTGTGTGAAAACGTTTGAAAACTATCCATTATGTACCTGGCACACATACTTTTGCCAGCAATGCTTATCGTAATTTGTCGGTCACAACAAGCACCATCACATTATTATTCGGGTGCCAATGGAAATACTGATGAATCCATCAATTTTTCCGGAAATCAACCTGTTCCCAGTGATTCTTTTGCAACATTTGTCACTGAATCGAGTACCGAGCTTCTGGATCGTTATCGTCAATTAACAGCAAAATCTTTGCTAAATCTTCGAGATTCATGCAAAGTTCATGATTTTCTTCAGAATTTGAGGCATAATATGGAAGTTGATTCAGGTATTCAGGGCATTGGGCATTGGATATTGTGGGCATTATAAGGCCAATCAAAGTGACAAGTGTTTTTCTGAAAGTCTTTTTCGTCTTTTTCTTGTAATTTTTTTCCTTGTTTTTTTTTCTAGATGACGAAGAATCGTTTGATAAATCTGATCACAGTCATCAACAGCGATACATAAACACATTGCTTCAAATGTTGGAAAGGCAACGAAACAATGAAGCGACTTTATTTTTGCCAACCGAACGTTTTGACAATTCAAAAACGGCACTTTATTATTACGTATCGATTTCATTGTTATTACAAGACAAAAAACTTGACGACACCATCAATGCTATGCTACATGAAAAATGCTGTAAAAATGATGTCAACTTTTTTGGTTCATCGATTTGTTCACAAAATGATTATGGATCGGCTGATAAACGGAATACCATTAAAAAAGTGAAATTTCATTCGTGGGGTGGTAAACGGAGTGGTGGTGATACTGTACCAGGCAATTCACGCATTCAAACAAATGCTGATTTGAATAAAGATTTAACTCCATCGAAAATTGTGATTCGTACTCCGTTTAGACCTTGGGGTGGAAAACGATCGGTACTCGAATCGGTTTAGTGGAATAGCAGCACACTGACTTTTGTCCATGTAAACATTTTCTAATTTTAAATGTTTTTAAGGAATTTTATTAATAATATATATAAAAAAAAAGCAAATATATTTGGACTTTGATGAATGATAAATTATTATTCGAGCATTTTGATGTGCATAAAATGTGCTTTTAACTTGAAACACTGAACACAAACAGCAACAAGGAGGAAAAAGGACATAAATTTATTGTTAATGTTGATGTTATGGTTAATGAATCCATCTAAATGTACATTTTATTTTAAAAAACTATGAATAAAACATTCGAATCAATGTGCAAGTTTTGAAGCTTCTGTTTTTTCTTTCGCTTCAAGCTCAAAACGTGAATTTCATAAATATTATTTACTCACCATACCGCCAATTGATTGATTACCGAACAAACCGGACTGGATTCAGCCCAAAACAAATTAACACAATATTTATCAACAAACCGAACGTCAATGTGCAATATGTCAAATGCACAAATGACAGTTCCAATTTTGAATGAAACGAAACGTCAAAACTAATATTTCGTAGACTTACCATGGACTAATTTAATGAATATAAGCGATTTCAGAATGTTTAAACGTGTAAATAAAACAATTAAATGCATTTCTGTCCACTAATATACTACATACATATGATTAAATCATTGACTTTTTTTATTTAAAATCATTTTTCAACTAATCATTTCATCGCTCAATTTCAGCCTCAAATTAAAACATAAAACTTAAAAAGAGAAAAAAGAATGACCGAAATATTCTTAACATGGCCGTGATTGAGATCCAAATCCTAATCCCATTCCTCGCATCGTATGCGTTGTTTGACGTGCAATTTCATATTGTTGTTCCATTTTATTGAACATTTGTTCGCGTTTTTCAACACTTGGATCCGTATCACTGCCACTGGCCGTATCGTTGGCATTTGAATTGATTGAAACGGTTGCGGGTACATTTTTCATGCCCATTAATCGTAAAAATTTCGATGCAACTTTGCCATCTGAATCTTGTGAGAATTTGGCTGCTTCCCATTTATTGTTTGTGGTAACTGTATCACCAGTTGTGGCGGCCGCTTTCTTTGAGCCCCAAATTAATTTCTTTTTTTGCATTTGTTCGGTATAGCGAGCATTTGCCAAAATTGGACTTGTGAAATTGGTAAGATTTAAATTTAGATTATCGTCTGAATTGCATTCATTGGATGAATGCTGATCAGGGGTTTGTGACACTGTGGTATTCGGTATTGTTGTTAACATTGATGCCATGCTCAATGCTCTCATTTGTGCTGTTTGGATTTTTGTTTGAAGCTGTTGTTGTAGAAGTAGTTGTTGTTGTTGTTGTTGTTGGTGATGTTGCATCATTGCCGGAATTTCAATGCCAAGCTTTTGTAATTGTTGAACTTTTTCATTAGCCCGACGTTCAATGGTACGATTTAAAGCTTCGGCTTTTCGTAATGCGTTTATTGAATTCGATAATGTCGGTGCACATGATGGCTGATTATTATCTGAATCTTTTCCATCACGAGGTGAATCATTGCGACGCCGATAATGATCGTCTTTGTAACGATCATTTCGTTCATATTTGTCTCTGCTATTGCGATTATCACGGCTCTCATGATCTCGTTGACGTCTATCATCCGAACGCCTTTCACTTTCTCTTCGATCATATTTGTCACGGCGTCTTTCACCACTTGAATCGCGATGTTTATTTCTTTCTTTTTCACGGCTATTTCGGTACATTTCTTTGGAGTCTTTACGATAATTTCGTGATTTATCATCACGATCCTCGTATTTACGCTGCAATAAAAAAATCCCAAAAATTATTAAACACAATGCAAGGCAAATATATCAAGAGCCCAACACTAACCTTTCGATCATAGCGATCGCTATCCTTTGAAGAACTTTTCCGGACTTCTCTTGAGGAGCTTCTTCGATGGTGGCGATCATTGTCTCTTGAGGAACTTCTTCGATGATACTTGTCGCTGCGGTCACGAAAACTCTTCAATGTTGATTTCTTCTGTGAATATGAAAATTGATTTTTACATCAGATCCAATCCAATCGATCAGCTTGGCTTGATTTGATATTTAAATCAAAGAATTGAAAATTTCTTGTTTTGATTCAAAAAAAAAAATTAAAAAAAATTAAAATAAAAAGATTAAACAAAACGGTTGCTTTTTTTGGTTTTTTTGTTTTTCTTTTGGTAGGTTTGTCTATCAGCCAAGAATTTTTTTTTTCGTTTTGGAACACGATGGTAGATCTTGTGTATTGTGTGTGTTGTTATATAAACATTCATGAACATCCCTTGAACCTTGAACCTTGGATTCACCCATTGTTATTTTTACCTGAAACAATTTTTCTTTTTTTCACATTTTTCATTTTAAACTCATTTCACTATTACATTTTGGCAAAAAGAAAGAAAAAGAAATTGATTATTTAATTTTTTGTTCGACACAGTTTTTGATTTTGATTATTTATTTGGTTTGGACGAATCATATTTTTGTTGATATTTTTTCGATTTTTTTTTTTAAAAAGGAACAGAATTGCTTTGAACATTTCACTAATTCAATTTATGGCTGATTGATAGATACTCACTTGGATGCCACATGTGTGTTTGTGCGTATAAACATGTTCGCAATTTGTCAGGGATATAGCGATATCAATAAATTCGGACACAAACACACCCGACCCGATTCAATAAAATATTTCATCGATCTTGTAGGTATGTGTTATCTACAGCTGTAGTGATGCAGGCCTGCGAATATCTTTCAAATTCAATTCAAGAATTTTAATGTTCATTTTTTTCTTCTCTCCCTCTCTCTCTCTCTCTCTCTCTCTGTAATTTCATTTCGGTCAACGATCGTTCAACGGCGGCAAGGATGCATGCTCGCGTATGTGTTTATAGCCATGTTCTCGCTTCATGAATCGCAATTTTTTACGAAGTGATTGATATATCGGCATCAGATTGTATCGCAGCACAAAGCTAGAAGCCCGCTCTTCTGTTCCGATCTGTTTTCAACTTCTTTTTTTTTTTATTTCATATTTCTTTTCTTTATTTTGTGGTTTTTCTTCTAATATCATATTGGGATATACAAAACCCGCGGTTTCTTTCATTATCATTTCATTTCTTTTTGTTTTGTTTTGTTTTTTTTTTTGGTTTTCAGAAGAATTGAATAAATACATAACAACACATTGGTTAATATTAAATTCAAAATTGGTTTTTGTTTGTTGATGATAATAACTAACAAATAAATGATAATAATTTCCTAACCAAAACATGATTCATATTATTTTTTCTTCGTTATTCCGAATTTGGACATTATTCGAATTTGGAATTGTGCTCATGATTGGATTGTCATTAATTTATTATAGATTTGCAAATTTTACCTCATTCAATCGTTTCCGTTTGTCGTCATCATCCGAATCCGATGAGCTAGACGAAACGCTGCGACTTCGTGGTTTCCTTTGGTTGCTGCTTTTGGTACTTATTCCGTTTTTGTCATTCGATTCCTAAAGAAAGTTGGATTTTTGTTTTTGACAACTATTCGAAATATAGCAAATACATCATTATTTCTCTTGAATTGATTCCAATCGAAATGCACAAAACATGACGAATGTGAGATTTTCTTTTATTAAAAAAAAAATTAAAAAAATTTAATAATAATTCAAATTTCAAGGTAATTGTCATTGGGCATTGATAACTATGCAATTGTTTATTGTGTATGCGCCGGCGCATATACAATGCCAATTGATTCATGGTTTTTTCCTTTGCCAATTTTTTTTTGCGATTAAAAATTATTATATTGCTCATAAAAATGATAGAAACAATCAATAATTCCATTTGAGCAACATTTTGACAGGTTAGCGCGATCGTTGCTATTGCCAAGCGAATATTTTTATTTGCGTTCCATTCAAACACATTCGTCATACAATTTGCGTTTCAATTTTATGTGCAAAGTTATTCAATTAGAAGCCACAAATTCGACAAAAAAAAAGAAGAAAAATCCATTCATTTTAAGTAAACGAATGAATTGAAATTAATTGCAATTTAAATAGGTGATTTAAAGTTACCCTTAAACGATGTTTTTTGGTAATTTTTGATTCGCCATCATCACTCTCGTAATTGATTAAGGACTCCATCTTTTCAGTTGCTGGCTTGTGAACTGTATTAATGATTGGTATTTGATGTGTTGATTTTGTGAATGTTGAATGAAAGTAAGTTTTGTATAAAATGTGTGTGAAGTTGGCTCTGTCAACGGTCAATGGAGAGAATGACAGATGAAATGAATGCTTTCACTATTCAATAGGCTTTAGCATTTTACACGCCATTTCACCAAGCAATGAATCAAATAAAAAAAAAAAGACGAATTAAATCCTTAAATATGATTATTCCAATAATTTACACACGCGATAAATGAAATATTATTTTAAAAGTATGTTAGAAATGGCTTTGCATACCATCTGGCACCCCAGCTCAAAAGGTTTTTTTTTTTTTTTGACAATCTCTTAGAGCAAATGTTATATGAACGGAATTCAATTGTTAACTATCTGTCAGAAAAAAAAATGCTGCATCGGTCATCTCTTTGCGGATTATTTAGTATTTTTTCCATTTTATTCATTGTTTTATTTCCTTTATCAGTTTCATCATCTGAATCAATCGAAGAAGAAACATTAGTTGAAGGTAGGTCAATTCGAAATTCAGAACATATTCTTATGAGAGCCATTAATTTCAATTATACTTAATATATAATTAGCAGAATCAAAATGCTTCTACGCATATTCCTACGTTGCCAATGGTCAATTGAAATTACTTTGTTTTCGGTCTTTTCAACGTCAAGATCACAACATTTCAATAAATAATTTAATTAAAATGTGTTTCAATGAAAGATTAATATTTTATTTGTTTTGTTTTTTTTTCCGCTCATTTAACAGAATTTATAATTTGCCGGCATTGTGGCACAGATGTTTCCATTACGAATTTCTTCTTAAATAGATTAAGTCCACATGCTTTATCTGCAACAAACTACACATTTTCCAATCATCAAAAGGTTCTTGTTCAAACATTAGAAAATTCGCTAGGTGTTCAATTTAAAGTAGCCATTTTACAAAAGGCCCACTGTGCATCGATTAACATACGGGTAATTATTCGATCAATTGGTAGATATAATTTCGGTTCATTCAATGGATAATAATTATAATGGATATCAAAATCTAAATCTAAATTTCATTTCAGTGGAGTGATCACTTTAGCTGGTTCCCTGGATATAAATGGAAAATTTGTCTTTGTCCCAAGTGTACACGACACATTGGATGGTTATTTGAGCCGGCTGATAATCCAGAAATAGAGTCATTACATGCACCATCCGATCGAGGATTTTACGCTTTAATTGTCGGTGATATTCTATCAGAAACCTGTAAGTTAAATTATTTTCATTTAAATTTCAATAATATCAATTTTTATGTGAAAAAATTTATTTTCAGTTGTGAATTCACTACTAATGACCGAAAAACATCACAGTGATCTTTAATTATTATTTTATATTATATAAATTTGTCGACTAAATTTTATACAACGAACCAAAAGACTTAAGAAATTGATCTCCTGGAAGAAAAAAATTTGTAAACGCGAAAAATGGTTGATCCAAATAGGAAAATAAATCATTTGTCAGATGATGATGCTGCCTTTTTAGAGGAATGTGAACAAGAATTTTGTGCACGATACACCGACGATGATGTTGAATTTGTTGCACTGCGTAATAAGCCAATGCGGCCACCACCAATTATTGAACCATGGCGAAATACAAATCAAAATCGACGGCATAGAGGTGGCGCTAATAATTGGAATCGAAATAATTATCATCGATCAGGTGGAAATAATCAGCAACAAAATTGGAATCATAATAATCGATATAATGATCATCGTCAACATCGAAATACATATAATAATTATCGGCAACATAATGATCGGCCATATGAGAGACATGGTCGACGTGATGCCGAACGTGGTGGTCATGGTTCTTCTCATCGTGAACGTCCATATTAGGAGTTGGACGTTTAACCATAAAATTAAATGAAAACAAAATTAGATTTTTTTTTCGATTTGGGATTTATATTCTTTATAAATTCACTTTCACTACAGAAATTTTATCAATAACAAATACAATAAAGTAAATTGTAACTGAAGAATAGAATTGTTGCTGTGTGTTGAAATATTTCTTTCCAGATTTCCATTTCCGTGATTGCAAAACGTTTTGAGCCTTTAGAGCTCAATTTTGATTTTATTTTTGGCAAAAAATTCATTCTGCAATTCAATCAATTCATCATACTTTTCTACTTCGGACAATATCTCTTTCGACAATTCGATGAATTTAATGGCCTTTTCGATGACCACAAGAATGTCATCACCGTCAAATTCGTTAACGGCAATGATAACCATTTTGATTACATCATCGATATTATTCATTAGACGCTTCAGCAACTTTGTTCCGTCGCGTTGAGTCCCTTGACCGTTATTTGCACAAATAATAATCAAAACAAAGCACATTCGGACCAATGATTTTTTGAAATGCATTTTGAAATTTTTGAGATTATCACTTTGGAAAACGTTAGTATAATTCAAAAGTTAAATTCTTAAGCTTTGAATTTATTTTATGTTTTTCTATGGTTGAAGTCACTACAGAGAATGAATGCAAATTAACCTACAATGCTGAATTAAGCCAAATAATTTCAATTAAAATGCTGATCAATCGAAATTAATTTCTCTTTATCAGCCATTCTGACTGAAATCGGCATGGCATTGATGGCAGTCTCGATTATTTAATTATTATCTTCATTTTTTTTGTTTACAAAGTTTGAATTGATATTCCGTTGGTTGATTAATTATTTATTCAGGAACAGTGTGTAAACATTCATAATTGTTCGATTAACGAGAAATATATAAAATATAAAGTGTTTATTTTAAAATCATGAGCAATATTTTTTGGCTGAAAATAAATGAAAACATTCGAGGAAACATTTTATTGATATAACTTTCTTTAAAAAAATTAACGGGGTTTCGAATTAATATATATGCTTTAATTCTATGAATCACCGTTGGATGATTCACAGACTATTTAGATGGAAAATGAGCACAATATTCTTCGATTCATGCTGCTGTGTTTGAAACCTTTTCATCCAGACCATCATTTCAGTGATGACAAAACAGTTTGAGCGTTTAGATTCCATATTTATTTTTATTTTTGGCCAAAAACCCATTCCGCGATTTGATCGATTTATTTCTCTGCTCAATTTTGGTCAATAGTTCATTTGACAATTTGATGACTTTAATCACCTTTTCCATGACTTCAGGACTTCCTGAAATCTCCATTACTCTGAGAGTTCGTTCATCGTCTTCGTCAGCTGAAATAAGTACCACTTTAATGACATCTTCGCCCGCTTCATTCACGTGCATTAGATACTTTTCCAATAATTTTGGTCCGGTGTCGTGGGCGCCTTCAGTGCCTGGAGCATTATTTGCACAAATAATCAAGACAAAGCACATAGCAAAAAATGATAGTTTCGAATGCATTTCGAAATGTTTGGAAAACACCAATATTATTATTTGGAAATTTCTTTCGGATTGTGTTTGTGTTAATTTTGTTATGAGTTATAAGTGAAACCGTTAAACAATCAAAACGCACTGACTGTCACCAACTGAGATTTAATTATTTTTTGTGACTTATGCCATTCGTTCCTTTTCTCCTACTGTTTCTCTCATATTCAAATGGAATCGAATGCTCTTTTCGATTATTTTCTATTTGTTTTTCTTTTTTCATTACTTTCATTGAAATTGTTTACACAGTTTGAATTAATATTTCAGTTATTTGAATTTGCCAAACTAAATGTAAACATATGAAACGAAATGAAAAGAAAACCGTATCTGTAATATAATTTAGCGATTCGTGATGGTTTGACTAAATGATTTGATTTGCTCGAGCATTTCGTGGACTTCTCGACAAAATTAATAGCAAAAAATCTGCCTGAAATGAAAAACCTGACGATTTTTTCGATTTTATTTCTGATAAATTTTTATTAGTGTAATTTTCTTTTAAAGAATTCACAAGGTTTGAATTTATGTATGTATCACAGTTTTTTTATTTCATGAATTTCAATTGGATGGTTCACATACTATTTGAAATAGAATTGAACGATAAAAAAATGTTCGTAGTTCATAATTCTTTTTGGAAATATTTTTTCTTTTTGCCATGTTTTTTCTGCTTGATTTTTGTTCCCCGTTGCTTGGTGTATTCCATATTAAACATAAACCACGATCGAAGTGTAGTCAAGAGCTGGTTCCAATATTTTTTCATAAAATGATTCTGATGATTTAAGCTCATGTTCAGATTCATCGGCCATTTCTTCGGCAAATAATTCCAAATCGGCATGGATTCAACATGCTGTGGACCATTCAACAGAATCCAACTAATGCAAAATAGAAAAATCATTAATTTTGAATACATTTTGAACTTTTCGTTGTAAATTTCGTTCGCAACTTTGAAATCGTTCAAAAACAAAACACTATTTTGATTTATAAATGATAAATAAATTATGAACTGAATCGTAAAAGCGATTTTAAGCAAATGGAAGCCGAAAAATTGAATAGCAATTGCTTTATGAATCATAAAACGCGTCCAATGTTTATCTAAAATCATCATGTATACAATTTCAATGTACAATGTACATACTAAAATAAACAATCAATGTACATACGGTCAATTGTCATGATAAATCCCATGAAGTAAATTATAAATCTCGGATGTCAAGCGATACTAAAACCAACGAATATTTCTTAGCAATTTCAAATATTCAAATGATTGATACTTAAATTGTCAGCAATATTCAAAGTATTCCAATTGACTCCACGAAAAAAGCATACAATGATTTACTCACACAGTAGCACCGACTTCAAGTACAGATCTATATTCAAATTTGAACTACAGCTGATTTTTTTCACTCGATTCGATGCAATACACATTTTAACACATGCATCACCTAATTTCAAGTCATTTCGCTCATTCCCGTTCGTTTGAATCGGAAATGTGTTTTTCCTTTTTTTTTTCAGTAAACAAACAATTCGTTAAACATAAACCGTGAATATAAGCAATATGTACCAACGAACATGATGAAAAAGAAAAGAAATCACTTGGATATTCCGACATCCGACACATGTGTATCACATCTTATGGTATAAATATATACATTTCATCTATGATTTATTTGATCATTTGTGCGCATACGGCGCATACTCATATACATTTGTACTATTCGAATATAAAATTACAGAGACTTTAAAGCAACAACAATAAAAAGAAAAAACAGTAGCGCACCACCACCGCAATGATGATGTTTTCCATCTCCTTTTCCATTGCAATATACAAAATACATATCGAGGGGGGAAAAAAATGTAGAAAATGAAACAGTTTTATCACCATTTTCCTCCTGCTCTAAATTGCGATCTCATTTTCAACGGTATTCGTCTAATTGGATGAAATCGGACAGAGACACACATATATGTGGGGCCGTGTATCCGTTGCGCCGAACGTGTGAAAAGGATCGATGAAAAACAAAAGCAGAAAATAGAATGAAAAATGATGAAAAACTAATACCGTTTGCCGTCATTTCGATTTTAATGTGCGTTTAAGACTATTAAGATTCTTTTTTTCATTTTCTTCTTTTTCTTTTTTCTCTCGATGCAATGCGCGCGTGTATACGTATTTATTCATACAACAATCATATACTTTGTGTGCTCTCACATCGCCAACAGAATCATTAGATCGTCCAAATTGTACAGGAGTGAGTGATGGCAAGTCTGTAGTGATTTTGGTTTTCATTAAATATATCTATTTGGCCATCGTGTATAACAATTAATCTCTCTCTCTCTCTCTCTCTGTTTTGAACAGAACCGAAAATATAAAACTATTTTATTTGAACACAATTTGCAGAAATAATAAAATAAAATCAATTTTGAATGGTTTTCCTTGTTATTGTTGTTGGTTTTTTTTTTCTGTGCAAAGATAAAAGTGTGTTTTCAAATGTGCGTGCATTCCGATGTAGTAGATGCAGCAGTTAAATTTGTCAATTGAATGGCCGCAGCAAAAACACGTTCCGTTTTTTTGTTTTTTTTTTTTTCATTCTTCCTTCTATTGTGTGTACGATCTTACGCGGGTATGACTTCATTTTGTTATCGACTTTGGAAAAATATGTGCATACAAGAGAGCGCTAAATTTTAAAAACAAAACTTTCTGTGGACCGAATTTCGTTCAATCGTTCTTTGGCTTCCCTTTCTTTTTTTATTTTGTTCATTTCGATGGGCCGTCAGATTTCATCTTATTGGTGTTGTTGTTGCCATTGTAATCACAGTGTTTTGTAATCGAATACGTGCGTTCTTCTTATTTCATGGATAAGACGACGGCGCATCCACTGAACGAACGGTATTGTTTTGCATACGGAGGAGAATTTCGATTTGCAAGTGTTACAAATATTGCCAATCAACGATCTGACAAATAGAAAAAAACAGAGCAGCAAAAAGTTTGCAACAAGGCAAATTAAAAGAATAATAAGAAGAAGAAGAAGAAGAAAAAGAAGGAAAAAACGGAGAAGAGAAAGAGTTACAGGCAAAGTGATAAAGTGATACATTTAACATTCAAACGAATATGAATGCGGATCCAAATAACACCGATTTAAATTCGCATATTTGTTTTAATGCACTCGCAACATTACAAAACATCAAAAATGTTGAAAATTGTAAGTATTTTGGATAAATAATTATTTGGCTACCGTTTGTCTAAGAGAACACATATACAGACAGGCACGCGTACATCGAATGCGACATTCATGGCACTACGTGCGCCTTAGTCAAAATTATAGTTGAAATTTTCTTTTTTTTTTTTTTTTTGATTTGTTTCTTCTTTTTATTTTTTTTTTTACTCTTATTGTATCGACTATCGTTAAATAGTTGAGGTTAGGTTTTGAGACTATTTTCATTGCTCTTATTCTAACGTGTGTGTTTCCATTTGTTTTTACATTGTCGAAATACAATTCGAATATCTTGAATTGGGAAAAATTGTTTTTGCGTTTTTTCACCACAAAACAAAATATCTAATGGAAAATCCCAAAATATTGCCATTTTCAGCTTGTAATTTTTGTTCGTCGTCCGATCATACGACATATTTATGTCCAGTTTTATCTCAAGGCGAACATGTAAGTGTGCATCTTGTGCTGAGGGCTCAATAAAAAAATCCGAAATTTCATCATTCGAAAAATTTGCTCTAAAAACGATTTTTTCAGGTAAAAGATACGTCGATCGATAATCTATCGCGATCATCGGTACCGAATGGATTACGAGTGTATGAAAATGAATTTGGTTTGCATATTGTATCGGTGCAAAAATTTGCAAAAGGTTGCCGTTTTGGTCCATTATTAGCGCCAAAATCACACATCTCCATCGAACACACAAGATTTCCGCTCATAATATTTGGAACAGTAAATCTGGATATGGATGGCATGCAAATGACAGAATTTAAAGATTTATTTAAAATTCGACAAATTCATTTGGACACCAGAAATGATAAATTATGCAATTGGATGGTTCATGTTGATCCAGCACAATATTCCAATGAACAAAATTTAATTGCATACGAAGAAGATAATCAAATATTTTTTGCGGCAATTGAGGATTTGGATGTTGGTGACATTTTAAAAGTTTGGTATTCACCAAAATATGGTGAATGCATGAAAATGCCACAACTAATGGAAAGTTTACATCCAATTACAAAAAATATTGGCATTTCAATGTTGTCCCAAATGAATTGGCTCAATAATTGTCCAGCCTATGATAATAATCCATCGAAAAAAACCGGTAAGTTGATATGGATTCGATTGAGTTTCGAGGTTATAACAATAATAATAATTATAATAAATGAAGGACGTACAATTTCAGAAATAATGTTGCCATCAATTAAAACAATCATCAAGCCAACGTCGTATGTTTGCTATGAGAATCGATCATATGAATCAGCACCATCAATCGAATATCCGACAACGAGTAATTACTTGAATTCATCATACTCTCACACAAGTGGTAGTGGTGGTGGTGGTGGTGGTGGAGGTGACGGTGGCAACACAAGCACATTGTCCACAGATTCATGCGATGGTAGACTTTTAAGTTTGGATAGTTCCATTTCGAATGTTCAACAATTCAACGAATTGACTAATTATGACGATGAAGATGTCGAACAATTCGGTAAATTGTTGAATACGTCAAATGAAAGCATCACAACCGATCCAATGATGGGGACCGCTCAATGTGAGAAAAAAGTTTATCCATGCAAGCTTTGCGATAAAAAATACTCAACAATGACCAATATTTATCGGCATGTTCGGGCTCAACATAAATATTTTCTATGCAGTTTATGCATGAATATGTTTGGATTGGAAACAGAACTAAAGGATCATATCAATCAATGTCCAAATTCGGATGATAAGAAACCCCAGTGCAGCGTATGCATGCAATATTTTTCAAACTCCTGGTCATTGACACGACATTTGAAAATCCATGTTGCGGCTGGTGAATGGTAAGTTCAAAACGCTCTCGTACAAAAAACAAAAAAAACACACACAATTATTTCAATCTTTCATTCACAGTGACCCAGAAATTCTGAGTGACAAAAAGTTGAAGGAAAGCAAAAAAACCAAAGACGATACCAAAGACAATATCGATTTATCTGATCTTGATAAGAATTCACAAGATAGTTTTGCAGCGGATTTTATGAGTTTAACCGGTGAACCGATGGTAACATCGGGAGCCACGTATGTGCCCGGTTTTTGTGAAATTGATGTATCATCGGTGATGCCAATCGTTGTTGGTGATACCGTTGATTCAATACAACCGATTGCTATCGAAAAAATTGAAAATATCAATGCTGACTGCGGCACATTGGCTGATGATAAAGATGAAACTTCAAAATGTCCCGTTTGCAATAAAACATTCAAATCGAAAGCTTGTGTAAACAAACATCTACGGAGTGTTCACACAGGTATTTCATTGAATTTCGGTTCCGATTTGTTTGGTCTCAATTCACCAGAAAACTGTTTGTTTATTTTTTTTTTTTGTTTAACAGTTAAAGTTTTAACAACTGGCCTAAAGCGTTCAGCTTCAACCGGAACACATCCGAAAGCAACATCAACAAAACGTTCACATTTAAATGAAACGCAAGCATCAATAACACACACCGGTTTACCGGTTCATCCAAAAACTGCAAAAGCCTTGGCCTCTAAGCTCAGTGAACGTTGTGGCCTTTCTATGAAAAAAGCCAAAGAAACTAGTTCATCGGCTGGCAGATCAAACAAAAATGTTTCAAGTGACGTTCAAATGCCGCCATTGATTACGTTCCAAGGGACTTCATCGGGTACAGATTCTGAGAATCTTCGGCCACATCAAAGTCATACAACAAATTTAATTAGCGAGCATCATCCTTTTACTGCACTGAAAAATCGAAATACTGACGATTTAACTGCAACCGTTCATAATTTGGCTAAAAAATGCAAAGCACAAATGACTCTGAATGCCGATGAAACCAAAGTGGTGAGAGTTTTTTCCGTTTTTTTTTTTTTGTTTGAGAAATTTGATTTAATGAATTGTACATTGCAGACAACAACAAACCAGGGTTTGGGATCCGCTGAAAAGCTCCACGAATGCGATTTATGTGGAAAAAAATTCAGCAAAGTGAGTATCAATCGCATTTATTTGAATTTTAATTTGTTATTCATGTGATTTTGATGTGTGAACATTTTTCAAAAATTTGTTTTCCACAGAAATACGAATTAAAACGTCATAAGACTGTCCACGAGCACATCACTTACACATGTCCATATTGCTCAAAAACGGTAAAACGTAAACAAAGCATCACCAAGCATTTACGAAATGTGCACAAAGAATACGAGCACATTTGGAACGATGAAAATTTCATCATTAATTTGAAGCAATTAAAATTGAGCTCAGATTTGGCCGAACAATCTGAAAATAGTAACATGGATGAATCAACGACCATCAATGTAAATGGTGGTGGTGGTAGCATAACAAATGGTAAAATTTTATTCATTGAACACTTGGATGACATTTCGAATGGTAATAATAATTTATCACAAATCGATGCAAAAGTCGATTATAAATTCGATAATAATAATTATACAACATCATACATCGAAACAAATCATATTTCGACCGTATCCGAATCGAATGGCGGTGAAATTTATAAAAATGTTTTCCTTAACAGTAATCATCACATTAAAAGTGGTGGCGGTAATTTTATATCGAATGCATCGATTACAGGAAATCCATATAATGGTTTGCATCATATACAAGTAATTGGTGGCCCAAATAGTGAAGATGATGAAACAATATTGATTGAAAGTCGTAGCGCTGTACAAATGTTAAACAATCAAAAAGCCATCAGCATCAGTACACAATCCAGTTTAACAAACATAATCGATGATTGTTTTTTTGTTGATGACGCTTTGAATTGTAATGTTGCATTAAATAGTCCATTCAGCGATGAAAATGATGTTGATGGATTTACAATGACCAATGGCGATGCAGATTGTGTCATGAATAAAGAATTGCTTAACAAATTCCATGATCGGCTCGAAGAAATCGATGATAAAATTGATAATGCCGATTTTAAAACCATTTGGAATCATATGCTCGATGATGAGAATCTTAATGATGATATGGACAATGAGGAAGCGGCAACCGATAGCATTGAAGAATCCACCGATAATCATGATTTCAATAATGCTACCGCTGTTAAATAAGATACTTTTTCCATTTTATTTTCATTGAAAACATTTGATTTTATTTGTTTTTGCCCCCATTACAAAATGGGAGGGGGGGAAAAAAATTGTTTAAGCGCAATTTTTATATACTTATTATATAGATTGTTGCTGGTGGTGCGGGCAAAAGAAATGCGGGCACAAAAACAATTTTTTTTTTTTTAATTATTCAACAAACATCATAAAATACATTTGGAATGTTTTCATTGATTTGACTTGTGTCAAATTGATAAACGACTATTTTAACATATTCATTTTAGAATCGAATTCAAATTTACAATTATAATTTTATCACCGTTTCTCCGAAGAGAAGAAGGTAACCAGTTTTGGCTCAACAATTCCGAATCATTTTAACATATAAATCATATTTAAACATTTTCAACACTTGCGAAATGTTTTTTTCTCATTCATTTTGCGCTCATAAATCACTTCAATATTTTAACTCATTTGACCCATTTTAAGGAAAAAATTGTTATTTTATCATTGTCAGAGAGTCGATGAAAGAATCGATTTTATCAATTGGATGGATTATCCGGATTTAAAAAAAAACCTTGAAAATATCTAAATTGTTATTTTAAATATGAAAATGTATTTAAAGAAGGAGAAAGAAAACAAAAAAACAAAAATATTAATGAATTTATCATTTGTAATAATATTTAAGCATTTAAAAACTTTGGTGTTTTTTTGGGATTTTCAACATTTTTTATGAGGACTTTTTCTAAGCAGCGGCAACAAATGCAATATAAAGCATAATCCTAACCAAATATTTTTTTTAATAGCTTCTTAAGTCTACTTACTCATTGATTGATAAAAGAATACGATAATTTTTAGCAACGGTTGTTTTGATGATTGATTTCAACTCGATTTGGTGAAAAATTGTCCCAAATTGGAAATGATGGTGAAAACTGAGAGCTGAAACAGCCGAGACGCAAATACTCAAAAAAGTTTTCTTTCCAAAGAAAAATAAACAAACAAACCAAAACATAAAATACAATATTATACATATATTATGAATGCTAGTCCACTTCAATACACACACACACACACACACACACTTAAGTTCAAACTGGATTAGCCTTTAAAATGTTTTTAAATCAATTCGAAATCTATTTTAATGCATTCGGTTAGAGTGTAGAAAAAAGATAAAAAAAATAAGTTTTTATTATTACATTAATTATTATATTTAATGAACATTATACAAAAATGTAGATTTCAATTCTATTGAAATTTGTCATTGGTATCTGCTACCATTTGTGAATCTAATTGAGCACAGTATATTCATTTTCGACTTGATATTAGATTTTGTCAACAATAAACAAATGGTTTGCAAAAATCCCAATTTTAATTTTAGTTTTGACCCAAAAGCTAGTCAATTTCAGCGAGTCACCAACAAGTCAATAGTTTTTATATTAATGTTCTCAACAATCTTTTGAACCATTTTTTATTTTTATTTATTTTTTTTTTTTTTCATTTTGTTAATTTTTTTTTGTTCTTCTTTACCTGTTGCTTTTTGAAAGAGTCATCAATTTTTGATGGTGATGATTATTATGATTAATATTTATTATTTATCCTGACATATTTATTGTAATTTATTTGAATCCAAACAAAACAGATAAGATTTCCTTTAGGCTATGGCCTCCCTTTCTCTGTTTACTGTTTATCAAAATAAATTTCCCATTATATTATGAGGCCGGAGCCATGCGCCAAAACATCATCGTAAAATGATTTCACTTCTTTAGTTTCTAGCATCATATTACTATAAATTATGTAGTAGATAATTTTTTTTTTTTTGATAGTGAACTATGAATCATAATTCACAAAATTCTTTTTGTAGAGAAATATCAATGCAAAATAAACATTAAACATGAAGAATATCCAAATGATCATGTAATAATTTTTGGTGCAATAAACATTTATCAACATTTCTTTGTTCTTTAATCGATGAATAACTAACAGAATTCGTGTTTTTTCCTTTTTTTTGCCCCATTTTAACACTACACCGATACTCTGCCGTTATTTAGCACTGCCCATCGATTCAAAAGCTTTTTCGGAAGCCTCAAATTCAAATCAACGTATTTGTTTTGCGTAAAAAAATAAACTACTGTTGATACATGCCTAATTCTTATCCACCTGAAATGTTGTACAATTTAAAGCGATAATTTTGCATTTTACTTCACTTATTCTCATAGTTTTGATAATTAGTTGAATAGTTTTGTTGTTGTGATGTGGCATTTTCATTTGGTTGATAATTTGTCATCAAACCAATTTGTGACAAATTATTCGAATTATTATTAAAATAATTCGGACAATTTCCATTACCATATGATTGTGTATTTGTTCCAATCATTGAATGATTATTATAATCTTGTAAAACATTTACATGATTATCACATCCATATTTGTGCATTGAAGAACCATTTTCACCGAGATTAATCATTCGTTGGGATGGCATTCGTTGATAAGCTATCAATTTTGAATCACTGGCCGATTCATCACAAAATGAACTTTCGCTACTGTTATAATTTTGATCACTGTACGATGAATTAAATATTGGATTTGTTTGATGGCGGCATTGTTTTGGTTGTGCATTTGTTTGTGGTGCATTATATGATTTAACTGGATATTGTGAATATTGTGATTGTTGTGAATTTGGATTTTGGTGTGTGGGCCTTTCATACAAATGATTACTATTTCGTGTTCGGAAACGTTTCACATGTCGAATTTGTCGATATTCATGGATCAAATTATTTGTTGGATTTTTTTGATCATTATTATCGGATCGATAACATGGTATTTGAGCGTTCGAATTTGAATTTGAATTTGATGTGCTTGGATCTGCTGCCATCAATTCATTTGTTTTCACGGTGAGAATATTTGCTGGACCCGGGAAATTGTTGATTTCTTGTTTTGTCATTTCAGTATTTAATGACAGTTCCTTTGATTTCATATGTCCACCTACAACAAATGATTTAAAACATTTCTCGTTATTGAATGTTTTTTTATTAAATAAATAGAAGAAAATTTACCATTTCCATACTGTTTGTAGAGTTGTTGATACACTTGACGTAATCGTTCGGTATTGATGCGGCTCACAATCGAATGATCAACCATTGGAACTGGATAATCTCGTCCAATTAAACATTTGGCTGCGATTTGAACCTCTTCAGGGGCTGTCCATGGTTCGTGAATGTATTGTATTGGAAATTTCTTCGAAAATATAAATAAAAATCATCACCCATTTTTACATTGATTTTCTTTTCTTTTTCTTTTTCTATTTTCTTCTGTTTAACTCACTTTAAGAATGGGCAAATATCTTCGAATATAGTCACCATTTGGATCGGCCCTTCGTCCAAATCGAACCGGACAATAGCAATGGAAAAATTGTTGAAAAAACGATGACGATGATAGCCACATCCACATTCCTGCATTCACCGACCAATCAGCATCTAAAAGAAGTTCTTCAAATACTTTGGCTCCTTCTTCCCACGATATCCATAAATCGCCACGCGTCAAAAAACATATAACTGCATGACGTGCCAAATGATGAATCCATCCTTCTTCTCGCAATTGAATCATAATCGCATCAATCCATGGAAATCCAGTTTGACCCTGAAATCAAAAATAACAACATTTTCGAATGAAATTCATCTTCTGCAACAATGCGAAACTTGCTCATTGTTGCTCAACACTTACATTCGCCCATTTGGCTAGCGCCTCCGGATTTTTATTCCATGGAATTTGTATACATATTGGATTTGATTTCATTTTATCGAAATTCCAATTTTTGGCTGCAGCACAAAAGAAAAATTCTCTCCATAAAAGCTGACCATGCAACGATAGTGGAGGCTCTGATTTTTTGATCTTTCTATACAATTCTATAAGTTTTTATTAAAGCGAAATAAAAAACAATTAATTGTGTCCTTAAATATAAATTAAGTTTTTGTTGATTGGATTTGATTTGATTTGATTCAAAAACAAATTCATCAACATAACTTGCCGCTGAGTTGATGATAAAATAGACGAACACTGAGGCATCCGAACCGAAGATACGGTGAAAGTCCAGTTTGACTGGCCAACAGTGATTGTGGTGTCATTTTTGGTTTTCCAAATGATGCAACCCATGCTTTACGCTCTAAATGCCTTTCCAATCTGGTTAATGCTTCCGTTTCACCACCAACCCAAACTGGTGGCTTTAAATGATCCGTTTCATAGCCTAAATAGTTATTTCGAAATTGGATTAACCATTGGAATTACTAATGTAATTTCAAAATATCTATCTACCCAATTGATTTAATGTTGGAACACCGAATTGTTCATCGTGATCATCATTGATTGGTGTGGTTACCGTGCGAAGCAATTCATTCGGTATATGGAATTCAGCATTTGGTGGTGGATCCATTGTTTCGATAATACATTGAAATTGATTGTAAGTTAATGGGGTTCGATTTCCATTTTTCTCCATAATTCTGCATTAAAAATGTGTACAACAATTTTTGTTATCTCAAAAGTATTCAGTGCACATTGCACATTGCACATCAATTTGGGAACAACAAGTATTCACTTGTTCACTTACTTTTCTAATTTGTATAATGTATGCGAAACCACTTGAATTACTTCAATATTTTGTTTTTTGCACAATTTAACGATTTGATAGTCACGCATTTTGCCGAATGGTTCTGGATCCTCTTCGAATGTAAAACACGTTGTTCCTGTTGATGATGTTTGCATTGTTTGTTTGTTTTTTTTAATAAATAAATACTGTTTGTTTGGACGAAATGATTCAAATTGAAAATTGATCACACTTACCCCATTCTTGGAATATCTTTGGAAATATGTCATTCGGTTGACCACGAAGAACAAATAATCTTGAATCGATTTTACGTAGATTTGAATCCAAATCCTCAAGGCATTGTAGTAAAAATCTATTGTGAAAACAAAAATACAATATGTTGAACGGGATGAGAGTTGTGGAATAAAACGTGACGATAAGTCGTTGTCAAAAAAAAAAACCGTCGAAATTATCTTTCAATGCAGAACATTCTTGAATGTTAAAATTATAGAAAAACACATCATATGACGTCGATTAATAAATAGCAAAATGCATTCGATTTCGTTTCAATCAGTACAAGTACATTGCCGTTTAACGTGTCTGGCGTTTAATATCCGAAGAGGATGAGATATACGACGCAAATTCGTGAATACAAAAATAGAAAACCAGTTCTTGGTCACATGTCTTGGAGGTATCCAGAACATTGGAATATGAAATGCGTATTATCCTCCTATATCGAAATCATAATAATGCATGTATATTTTATTTTTTTTCCAATGATTTTTCCCTAAATGGATGAATGGCTGTCATAATCATAAATTCTTGAAATAAATAATTCAATGAAATAGTCGGCAAATTTGAACGTGTATAGAAGCATGCTAATAATCGGCGATCAACGATATCGCATTCAATGCATATGCAATTTGCTAAATTTTTCAATTGTATTTCCCTGACATTGTGAAGGCCAAACGAAACCAAATACAATATGAATGCAAATTGCACATGTATGCACATTTGATGCTTACCTCCATTTGTTGATACCAACATTTGAACTGCCCGCAAACCATGGATCAAGTAAAAATATGCAGCGAAACGTGATCGAACCTTTCAGTCCTTCATACAATGATGGATTATCATGTAATCGTAAGCCCTTACGAAACCAATGCACCGAATGCCTTTCTTGGTGCTTTATTTCTGATGGAATATATGTTACATTTGATGTTTTTTTCGGTTCAATATCGAATTTGGGCTGAAGAAAATCGGTGGTACTTTTCAATTCAGAATTCATTTTGATGGTGTTTTTTTGTTTTTTGTTTGTGTTACACCTTTTGCTATATGCTCTAAAAATTGAAGGAAGAAAAAAAAAGAAGAAGAAACAAAACAAATAACGAAAAAAAAAATTAATTTCCCAATAACAAATTGTGACCATTCAAACACTATGACCATTCGAAATAATTATTATGACTTTGCCATTTGTATTAATAAATGTTGATTTTCACTACATGAAATTTATTTAGTTCACATTATTGTTGGATGCGGATTTTCTTGAAAAATTGAATTATTCATTTTGTACAACAATAAGAATCATTGTCTTCACTCAAAAATCAAAATTGCAAAAATCACTCATTTAAATTCCGAATTCGCAAGCGATGAAAGTTTAACAATGACCAGTATATATTCATGGATTTATGGAAAATTCCTGGCAAAAGGTTCTTTACTTCTTTCTTCTTGTTCTTATTTTTGTTCGTCTTCTTATTCTCAACAGAAAAAAAAACAAAAAATTCATTCACAATAATATAATTGCAGTTGGTCCTCGGATCTGGTCAATGGTCAATGGACTCGCTTTGATTGAGAAATAGTTAGTTCAATATGTTTTTAACACTTCTAAAAACCACTGCACATTTTTTTCAATTGAAAATATTCACATTTTACACGCAACAGTCAATATGATGATGTTTAAACAGAAAGCTTGCATTCCATTATCAAATCTTTTTTCGTTTTTTTTTTTGGTTTTTGATGAGCAAACAGATATAAATATAATTGTAATTGGTTTTTGATTCCAATTAATTGCTCAATATTATGAAATTCAATGATTTGAATGCGAGCTTAAATTGCAAATATAGTATAGCAAATTCACTTGATCCTATCGAATTTCACTTTACCGAAAAGTTGTCGTTTCGGAATTCCAACGAAAAAAAAAAACAAAACAGAATTCCGTTTCAAATTTGTTGCCGAAAAAAATCAATTCACAAATGAACGTTCATTCGGTCGAAATGCATTCGAAATGATAATGAATTTGTTTTATAAAATGTATGAATTTATTTGTTTTATTCACTTGGTTCAATGATCAACGATGGACAGTGATTACATTCACTGGACTGTTATAAAAATTCCTGCCGAACGATTGTACCTTCAACTCTAGACTGAATTTAATTTACCGTTCAAATCGACTACTATCATGTAGCTGAGCTACATGAGACATGATTCCAAAAAACCAATACATATAAATTGTTATACAGACTGTAACTGTATAATCACATCGATGATTACCTGCCTGTATTTTGTGCTAAATGGAATAAAATAAGCTAAAAAAAAATACTTTGATGATATTCGTTTAGATATTCAATTGACGGTGTGTGCTCGTATCGCATGACAAAATGATAAGATGTATGGAATTGGCAAAAATGGCATACAAACAACAGATTGAATTCCTTCATTGTTGAAAATTCGTATTGGATTTGGTTACAATAATTTCCACCACAACAACAATAACAATGAATCCGGAATGATTCATCGAGCACAGCTCATGCCACGTGACTTTTTCCAATGTATTCGATTTCTATTCGGTTTTTCCATATTAAAATGGGCTGGCTCGTTTCAATTAATGTGCATACTCATTGGTCATGTTGTACATGAAACATGACATAACAAAATAATCATTTTGTTATCGTTGTCGAACATTCTTTAAATTCATTGAAACTACTACCTATGAAAACGGAATACAATGCATATATTCATCAAAATGATTTCATCATCTTTTGAAAAAGAAGAAACATTTTCGAATGCACGTTGTAATATGTGTGCTAATTTTGCTGTGCTAGTGTTTCGATGTTTTCATAAATAAATTGAAAAAATATTTTACCGTTGCCGATAATAATAATAAAAAAAATAAAAACAATGTACTTTGCAATTGTGATAACACTAACGGAACGGCAGGAATTCCAATCATCAATTCAAGCACACAATTTCATTCTAAATTTGAGTTTGAGTAAATAAAAGAAAAAAGAAAAAAAAACATTTGAATGTTTTGTATATTTCAGGACAAATTATGGCTTATGTTAAGACAAAGTCACGTTGTTACAGGCGTGCAACTACCAACTACTACTACGGACAATTGATAGAAAAGCCATATAACTGACCGCGACTCAGAATTGTGTCAAATCTGGGCTTTTCCACCTGCATTTTTTGTTTTTAAAGTGAATTCGAATTTAAAGATGGTAAATATATAGCATGAAAACATTTCTAAGAAAATTTTAACGATGGGGGCATTTCAGAGTAAATTGACTCCAATTACCAGTTACCAAAACATTTGATTCGAAAAAAAAAAAAATGGATACTTACGTAAAAAGTATATATATATTTATTTGTAGCCCAAAGCAACATCACTTCAAATATGTGACGCAAGTACTTCTCTTATACAATCCCATATATAAAAAGAAAAAAAGAAGCCCTTCAAAATATCCTAGATCATAGAGATTCATTTTATTATCTTCTTTTCTTGTCGAGCAGAAACAATGAAAACGCTAAGCTATTTTTACTCCTTCGTTTGATCGTCCTGTTGACACCTTTCATCTTTTTTTTTTTTTTTGCTTTAAATTCTCTTATCGAACAGAAAAAACAAATAGGATTTGGAATTCAATTAAAAAAAATAGTGGAAACTTAATAGTTAACGCAATACTCATGTGTTTTCTCTTTTATTCAGAAATTTCGAATATTTTTTATTTCGTTCGTAAGTTATGAGCTATTTGTGGAATTTTATCGAACACTGAACGACCGACAATTTTTCATTGTTATTTTAAATTGTTTCGCCATTTGTTATTTATGAAGGATTCAATCGATTGCATCATCTTCTATTTCGTGATTATAAATATTATTATTATTATTATTATTATTATTTTTGTTGGATGTTGAACAATTTGAAGTAAAATCTTGTTTTGCTCAAAAAAATCTGAAAATATAAAAAAAAAAATTCTTGGAAATTCCATTTCCAAATTAAGAATTATTATGAATGTTGAAGACGCTGAAGTAGCAAAAGCAGTGCCATCACTGTATGAGCTTAATTTGAACCGTTTAAAAATAGCACAATTTATCGAATTCGTGGAACCACCAATTTTATCGGCTTCTTTTCATTATAACGTTTACAATTAATATGATAATAATATAATTGCTGTTTACATCATAACATTTTCATTTTATTTTTTTTTTTTTTGTTCTCCATTTTCATCGATTTTATTTTATTCATTCAATGATAATAATAATTTGCAATTTTGATTCATTTTCCGTCCAAAAATTGTTATTTAGCGCAAAACTACACAAAACATTTCATTTAACACTAATATGAATAAATCTATCAATTACTTCGGAGGCAGGCAAAGTTCAGCAAGTCCATACGGTTCTTCTACGAGGATTAGTACATTAATATTTTTTTTTTTCTTTATTTTAAAATTAGATCAATATTTCTGGATGTCTTCTGCCTCGAATAACTATGTTAATAATAATAATTGTTCTATCAATAATAATTTATTATCCATACATTTTGAACCCCCGCGACAATGAATTACATGGTTTGGTTGTTTTTTTTTCTCTTCGTCCTTTCAATTTTGGTATGGGGTACAACTGTTTATAAAATTCTTTTGTTTTTTGTTTTTGTGGAATTTAGGAAATTGATTCGTTTGAATATATATATGTGAATTTTTAAAGCACTAATTTGGACAAAACAAACATAATGAATGCGCTCAATAAAGCCGATATTGGCACAGTAACAATCCATGCATAAACAATACTTCGAAATAATTCCCAATCAACCGGTTTTTGACGTGGTATTCCAGCCAATTTATCTTCTTTGGTGTAAGGGGCTGCATTTGCATAACCAACAAATATAACCGATCCAACTTTGCAATGAGTCGTTGAAATTGGCAAACCAATTTTACTGGCTAGTAAAACGGTCAAGGCTGAACCAATTTCGATGGTGAATCCGCTATTAATACAAAACGAACGAAAGAAAAGAAAAAGCAAACGGAATTTTTTTTCAACATTTTGACTAATGAGATATCTGTTGGCCGAATGAATACATACGTTGATGGTGTAATTTTGGTTAGATCATTGCCAACGGTTTCAATAACACGTCGGCCCCAAACCCAAAGACCAATCGAAATGCCAACACCACCGAAAAATAACAATGAAAGTGGCGTTTCTGATTGTTGGTGTACCGTTCCTTCTTTGTAAATCATCCAAAGTGCTATTAATGGACCGATGGCATTGCTAGAAATTCCAAAATAAAAACTCAATTAACGCTACGACGATATTTTATGGAATATGGATTTGATTACTTACCAAACATCGTTACCACCATGCGCAAAACTGCCAAATGTAGCGGTTAAAATTTGTAAAAATGAAAATAATTGCGAAACATCTTGGGTTTCGTCGGTTTTGATGGTGGTATCTGATTTTGATGCAATTAACGGTACTTTACTGGAATTGGGCGACAAAGTGGCCACTTCAATTTGATCCACATCAAGTTTTGTGCTATTTTCGGTTGGATTATTGTTGTTATTGCTTTGCATTTTGTTGTCGATCAATATTTTGCCAGAAAAAATGGTTGTATTGGATATTGGAATGATGACATCATTGTTCGCATCACTGGAAATTTAAAAAAAGAAAACCAATCATATGTTAGAAAAAAGAAAACATGAGCATTAAGAAGCACAAATTCCATATTTTACTTACACATTTTTCGATGGAATCGAAAGATCATTAAAATAGGTTTGTATCGTTTGGCGTTTGTCCTTCGCATGTAATCCATTCTGTTGATGATGTTCGTCAATGAAATTTAAACTTGTTACAGTTAAATCGGTATTGTCGAGACTACGGTTTTTGTTCAACAATGTTTCAGCTTTTTCGATAATTTTCGGATCAATTTTATAATTGGCATTCGAAATTAATTTCGTTTGTTTGTCATTTGTTTTGATGCCATTTTGATAAAGACATGGACTTAAATCACCAAAATTTTTGAATGATGCCAATTCGGTTTGTTCTGTTATCGCTGGCAAATCGGTTTGAATGATTGAGGCTGGTCGTCGATTTTTTTTTGGGCTGCCGCTTGGTGTTGATTCCGATGAATCATTTATTGTGAATGTAACTGGTCGATTTGAACGCATGTTGCCAGTTATTTTGCGACGTTGCCATGGCACAACCAATAATTGAACGGCCATCACAACTATGAGACCAATTGTTAAACTTATCAATGTTGCCAAACCGGCCGAAATGTTGTCCATGTATAACATTTTCGGACCATCAAAAACTACACTCAATACATTAATGGCTGTGGTAAGGCCATAGATTAATGGTAACGCCAATAGACCGGATTTTAATGGTGCCGATGAATTTAATATTAATGTTCGAATGCACCAGAATAGAATCGTACTAATGAGTCCGCTTAGCAACGGTGAAATGAACCATGATCCAACAATTTTGGCCAATGTTAGCCATTGAACGCCTTGGGTACCGCGAGCAACAAGACTGAATCCAAGCGTGGAACCGACTATACTATGCGTCCCAGATATTGGTAATTTCATAAATGTTGCAACCAACAACCAAACCGCACTACTTGCTAACGCCGATACAAATCCCAACATTAATTCACTTTCGGCATCACGATATAGATCAACATCCAATATTCCCTTGCGCATTGTATCCGAAACTTTGTAACCTATTTTAGGTAAAATTGAATGAATAAAATCGATTATTATTATTTATTCGAAATGAAGATTCGCATTCAAAGTACTGTAAACTCACCGATTAGAATGGCACCGGTTACTTCACAAAATGTAGCCAACCAACAAGCCGCTCGAATGGTCAACACACCCGAACCAACGCTTGTACCAAATGAATTTGCAACATCATTTGCACCAATGCCAAATGCCAATACAAATGATATTATAAAACCAATAATAACTATCCATAAAAGATCTGGCGAATATGGATCCAACATTTTCGTATCTTTAGCTGCTATTTTTTCTTTGCTGTTTTTCTTTCTTTTTTTTTTTTTTGCTCCAAATTATTGGAATTCTCTCACTTTGGATTTTTCGAATGATATTATAGTGGTTAAAATTGAAGATGTTTATTTTGGTACAACCGAAAAATTTAATCAAAAAATGCAAACAACTTAAATAAATAAAATTCAAAAAAATTCGAACGGAAATGAAAAATTTCAAAATAAACGAAAAATTAACTGTTAATTGAATTCAATGCACATTTATCGGCATTTATCAGTTGAATTGTTTTGATATACGCCATTTGTTTATGTGAAATATTGCGGAATTCGAGAAAGATGATGAGTGAGCTTAGGCGTGAAAACGCATATATGTATTTATATACACGATTAAAAATGTT
>GL501495.1:641671-725192 GCA_000149185.1 Mayetiola destructor
AAAAATGAAAAAGAAAAAGTCAAAACAAATCGACAAACGATTTATGTGCTTGCTGTGTATGTTGCTAATTTGTACATTGATTGATGTTTTAAAGTGTATTTTTGTGATGTTTGTGGTTGTAGTTGTAGTTGTGTGTGTGTGTGTGTGTGTGTGCAAAAATATCTTCTTTTTCCTCGTCCTCAATAAACAAAAGTATGTTTGATCGTTGTTCTTTTTTCCAGTTGATTGTAGATTTGATTCCTTTCTGTTATTTGGCCGGAGCGCAGTGATGACGATTTTTTTTTTGCTAACGATTTATAACGCTTGAACAATTTACACTTTTGTTTATTCCGATTTTTCTGAGAGAAAAAATGATAATTTTTCACTTCTATTTCTGTTTAACTTTTTCTTGATTCTGTGGAGACGATAGCAACTTGGGTTGTCGCACTCTCCGTAAATATTATCCGTCAGAGATAATTATCTGAAAATTTTTCCGAAAAATGAAGAATGCAATAAACCATTTCAAATTGAAAATTCATAAAAGAAGACCAATATTATGATGGTTAGTTACCTGTAGCACGGGATACCCAGATTTAAAGTTCGATATTTTCATGTCTGAAAGTCGAGAACGAAAAGGAAAAAGATTATTACAAAATTGTTTAAAAATGAGCGCCACATACGTTGGGGACTCTGTGTACATATATCGGTAAATGTAAAACCATTGTTCTACTGTTTATCCAGATATTTTGTTTAGTCATATGATAAAAACAAATGAAGCGAAAGCAACTGGATTTTATTGTAAATATTTAACTTTTGAATAATATATTATTTTATCGTTATAACTAAGAACCATTTAATTTGAACGGTGACTCATCAACCAAAACGAGCCCAATTGAATTGATTAATTAATGATGATTTTGAATTCAATGAAAACCAGCGATTTCAAGTCAATGGAAGAATTTTATTTTTTATCGGTTTATTAATAGCGAACGAAACATCACAAATGGATTGATTCGATTGCAATTTGGTTGGGTTTTTCTGTGAAATCATGTGTGGCGCCTCGTTTATTACGGGGGTTTACTCAATTTTTCGTGACGAATAACGTGCAAAACGAAATGCCCATCTGAATGTTAAATGGGTTTCTGTTCAAATTCGAATGGACTTTATTTCCTTATTTTTTTCATCAAATCGCTTTTCGTTCTTTGCAAAAACAAAAACAGTAATAAAATAATTAAGATTCAAAGTTTTCGTTCCAATTTGTATGACCTTGAATTGTGTAACTGGAAGAATGAGCACATAATAAAACAAATTAGATACAATTCCTTTGATTTGTTTAAAATTGCGAATCGAATGGTTTGATTCAGTTTGCTTTTTCATGTACATCATTTATGATTCCATCCCAAAATGTTACATTCAGTTTCGGGAAACAATGCACTTAAAAACAAAAACAAAAAAATAATTTCATTTGCAGAATGCATTTTTGTGATTAGATGAATAACGAAATTCGAATCCATTCACAAAAGAAATTCACATTGTTCACAACGTCATGGATATGTGGCGTCCATGAGATAATCCGTGCAATGATGAATGCGTTTTCAGGAGAGAAAACGAAATTTATAGTCACAAAGCTACACAAAAACAATAATAATATACGTCTTCATTCCTCATGATGGTCATCAAATATACAGGGCACACAAATATTCATTTCACCTTGGCCTTGTCTCAACCCCATTTTTGTTATTTTCCCATTCCAATTGTATGATTTGATTTGTTCACCAATTTTCACGATGCACAATGCATTATCAAGTGAACTAACTCATCGACCGATTCAGATTCCAAATTCAATAAACTAATTAATCGAATGAATGTATCAGTGTTTACACAATGCATTCAATACTCGATCGGAACTAAATACCGATAACAAATGCCAATAAAATATAACAAATAAAAAAAACAGGTGTGAACACAAAAGGGAAGATCACATTATTCCAAATTGCATCCATTCGATAAAACGTTTGATTATTCTCATTCAATGGGTTTGAATAGGCCAAATGTTTATCGGATATTTTCCAAATAATGAACGATTGAGCACGAGCTCTCATTTTATTTTCCATGCTAAACAAATCATTCATCGCAATCAAAATGTGATTATAGTTCCACTCGGTACACAGCTGCTGAAACAAAAAAAATTGTCGTTATTCTCTTCTTTATAAACGAGACACACACAGAGCAGTTGGCTTGCCATTGCTTTGTTTGTTTTTCATTCTATTCATTGAGTATGTTTCATTGGAAGTTTTGTAAGCTCGAATACTAGTCACAGCTCAATGTGTATACGGAACATATTGACAAATATGGGATTTGCGTGCCTATGGTTTATAGATGAAAAATTATTTGATGTCGGGAGACGACCTTGATACTGTGAAATAGCAAATTTTAACGGAAAATAATATCATAATCATTAAAAGTTGGTGGATCACATTTTTGTATTGACTACACAGGAGCAATTGATAGGGGCACAGTGCACGAAATTGAATTCGAAACATGATTTTTTTAATACAGATCAAATTGAATTGACGGAGTATCTTTTTGTCTCATAAATTTAATATTGAATGTTAATCTCATCTAGAGCCAAGGGCTATCACACGTTATTTTCATGTATAATTTTTGTTGTTGCGAATAAATAAAAATTATTTAAGATTAATTTAGCAATGCCGTTGGTTTAATAACCGGGCGTTAGTCGTCCATTGGTCTAAATCTCATAAATCCCCAGAATCTTTGGATTCTGATACTTTGCTCACAAAGTCAGTGATAAATAATGAATAATACAAAATATTTCATTTACAGAAGATAAGACACCGAAGCGACGTCATCAAATCTGATTTATCGAATTGTATTAACTCTGAGCCGATGTGAACAATGTGACTAAATGCCATTGAAATATCCTTTTAGCATTGTAATTAGTAGCCATTGGTGAAACATTCTCAATAAAAACCAACAAACAGCTGACAACAATATGAAAATGAAATTCATTCGGTTTTTGGGCGACGACACGTCTGTTTTTATTGGAAAAAATTTGTGTCATCGTATCACATGAATCCGAAATCATAAATCGATATTAAGAACTTTTTTGACCCAAGTCACACACCACATGAATAGTTAATGAAATGTTGAATTATGACCAATGTTTCGTTCGCATTGTAAAATTACGAATATTTTTTTTTTTCATTCGAAAAATAGTTTGATCAATAGATTTCTTAAGTCCAAAATACGTAGAATTTTGCACCTGTCAAAAACGTGATTACGTGTTCACAAATCAATCTGGCTGACAAAAAATGGTGTCAAATATTAATTCTTCAACATTCGAAACAAAACTGATCGAAATTCAGGTTCATGGCTTCGAATCGTATTTTCATTTTCAATTCATAGTCCAAACCCTGAATACTGGTGTTGAACATCTGAAATATCAACTTTGATCCGGAGATATTTGAGATTCAGGTGAAATCTCTGGATTATACCAGTTATAGAGGGAATCCTTAGCCCGAATTTATTAACAAACGACGCCTGTGTACGATAAAATATCATTACTCATTTTTATTTTTGTAATCCAAACAAAGAAATAAGTGACTCAAACTCGATTCAACTGGGAATTCGTGCTTCCATTATGAAATCATAAATAAATTCGTTTTTTTTTCTTATAAGAAATTTCAAAGAAATCAGGACCCATTGATAGAACGACGTAATTTTTCCACATGGAACAATCATTTCAAACGCAGCTTGACCGGAAAACGGTACCGAAATACCCACAGGAAATTGTTAAACTATTTCAGATTGAGGAAAAAGAAAAAAAAAATCGATAAATTTGTGTAATTTCGCTTACAACAGTCCAAAAATCCAGATTCCTTCCTTTCACCCTTTCAATTGAAATAACCATGGGCGACAGATGGACGTCAGCACATCATTTGCTATTTTGAACGTAATATAAACATTTAACATTCATCATCATTCACATGCACATGCGAAATCGAATTTTTATTACAGATATATTTCATTTGAATGTCGAATCGGTCGATGTGCCGGGTTAATGTTTAGTTGTGACAGTGAATGAAACATTAAAAATCGATTTCATTCGTTTCGTTTCGTTTCGTTTCTATTTTGAGAAATAGAGTAGTTTTCTATTTTCCTATCACGGAAGATAATAATAATGATGTGAGATTGAGTGGCCGAATGGAAGTATTTTGATTTGCACCAGTAACGAATGTCGTCCGTGAAATATATTGTTCAGATCTAATTGATTGGTTGAATGTCCTCCGCCTACATTCAAATTGATAAGAAATTGCTGTTCAATCGATAGAACCTCCAATTCGAAGAAGTCAAATGGAATTGATTTATTTTCATTGCAAATTTAAACAGAATATGTGGGGCCACGAAAACTGACACCGTTTAACATCATCATTGAAATATCCTTATAAAGAGCAACAACAACAAAAACTACACAATAAAAACGAATGGAACATTGTTGAAAGCCGCACAAGCAAACGTGTCTCCTTATGTATATCAGCCGTATACCGTAGACACGTGGAAAGTTCGCTCGATTCGCCTGTACCCTGTACATTCGAATATATGTTCTTTTGCATTTGCCGTTTGCTGTTCTGCATATGGATTTGGATTCCAACAACTACAACAACAATGTTCACATTGAGGTGTCACCCTGAACACTGAATTTTATTATACATCAAGGGAAATCTCAATGCAAAAAATTGAAATCATTTTCCCTTTTATTTTCGATAAATGTTCATACAAATCAACAACCGGATCGCACCGACGTTTAACTCTATTTATTTTACCAATTTTATTTTTATCACATTTTGGCACAACATAGAACAAAAAACAAAAAAAAAAACAGCTACACAATACAGCATGCCGACCCAGGAAATGAATTGTACGAATAAAGAAAATCATTCAAAAATAGAATTTTAATATCCTTGATTTGATTGATAGCCTATTGTCAAATACGTACTTAGTCTGGATGATGAATTTTTGTATTAATAAAAAAAATTAGTTTTGCAACAAAACAAACACTTTGCGAAACACTGTTTTTTTTCTTGTGTTCTTTCACTGATGAAAGAGAAGAATGAAAAATAAAAAACCGATTTGTTCACAAACTGAAACAGTTGACAGTCTAACTGTGCAAACTGGAATGAATTGGGCGCTATTTTAGCAACGTTTTTATGTCTGATACGATTTAACTGAATGTGATATGTTTTTTGCGTGCCTTATGGTTTTTCAGAAGCACTTTTTCCAGATTCTGTCTCTGTTTAGCGTACACCGCAAGGGTATATGCTCCATACACATACACATGCCATGGCGTATACGAATTTGAGAACGGCATGTTCTGCGAATGCGCTTATTACGTCATATTTATGTGTTGGTTGTGGATAATATTAACTAAACGAATGCTCACACAGATGTTCTGTAAAATTTTTGGAATATACGACGTCCTGGAATGTAAAATTGAAAAATAATACGACATCTTTCCATTCAATATATTTTCACTTTACCGGACTGAATGATGTTGTCGTTGACTGAGATTTAACAAATTTTTGGAAAAAAATTATCATCGAATTTTAAAATATCGTACTCAATACTTAACAGGCTGTGTATATATAACAGGTGCCATTGAACGCATTCATTGTAAATTGGCTTTGGATTTTGACAGCTGCCACCACTGCCTGTCATCAGACAATAAATATATTGAGTGAATTTTGGATTTTGTTGCCAAATGTTGTGTGTTTATTATTATTTTCTTTTCATTTAAAAAAACCAAAAAAAAAAAACAAACAAAACGACGAACATTTCCTGTGAAATAATTAATTGTTTTTGAATAAAATGAGCGGAAGTGGTTTATATGGGACAACATTATCCGTCGAATCAATAAAAGTGATTGCCGAAAGTATCGGTTTAAATGCATTACCCGATGATGCGGCCAAAGAATTAGCCGATGATGTTTCATATAAATTAAAACAAATCGTTCAGGACAGTGCTAAATTTATGCATCATGCAAAACGTCAAAAACTTCTTATCGCCGACATTGATCATTCGTTAAAAACTCGAAATATTGAACCACAATATGGTTTTGTGTCAAATGATTTTATACCATTTCGATTTGCATCGGGCGGTGGACGTGAATTACATTTTGTTGAAGAAAAAGAATTGGATTTAAATGATGTTGTGACCGCTCAACCGCCAAAAGTACCATTAGAAGTGGCATTACGAGCCCATTGGCTATGTGTTGATGGTATTCAACCAACCATTCCAGAAAATCCACCACCATTATCACGTGAAGTTCAATCCCAAGACTCGATAAATCCAATTAAAAAATTCGATACAGCACTAAAGAAAGATGTTGCCGGCAAACCGACCACTGGCAAATTACAAAAATTCAAAAATGCCGAAACTGTTCATGTTAAGCAATTGGCCACACATGAATTGTCGGTCGAACAACAATTATACTACAAAGAAATTACAGAAGCATGCGTTGGATCCGATGAGAGTCGAAGGGCTGAAGCATTACAATCGCTATCGGCCGATCCAGGTAAATGGTCCATCATGTTCATTTCATTTCGAAATGGAGGGAATTCAGGGAATTCGGTTTTGTTGTTTCAGGTTTACATGAAATGCTGCCGAGGATGTGTACATTCATTGCTGAGGGTGTTAAAGTAAATGTTGTCCAAAATAATTTGGCACTTTTGATTTATTTGATGCGAATGGTAAAAGCATTACTGGACAATACATCGCTGTATTTGGAAAAATATCTTCACGAATTGATTCCATCGGTGGCCTCATGCATTGTGTCACGAACATTGTGTATGCGACCCGAATTGGATAATCATTGGGCTTTGAGAGACTTTGCCTCACGATTGATGTCAACCATTTGCAAAAATTTCAATAGTAAGATCTTGATGACATTTCATGGCAACAACAAAAAACAAAAACAAAAAAATTTGGTTTGATTTTTTTGAAATTTTCTTTTGTATTCCAAAATAGCCTCAACAAATAATCTACAAACCCGTATCACCCGACTGTTCAGCAATGCATTACAAAATGAAAAAACCCAATTGTCATCATTATACGGAGCTATTGGCGGTTTAGCCGAATTAGGAAGCGAAGTAATCAAAGTATTTATTGTAACTCGATTGAAATTTATATCGGATAGAATTGAACCGCATTTACAAGGGACTGGAGCTAGTAATACCGATAAAATAGCAGCCGGACATATTCGATCAATGCTTCAAAAATCATGTGCACCAGTTTTGAAAACAATACGAAATCCACCCGATAATGTTGATGATTATAAGCGAGATTATGGTTTTATTGGGGTCGCATTGCAACAGGCCGTTTCAAAAGCCCGAAATGCTCCACCACCAACATTATCTATAGACAAAAGTAGCTCAAGTATGACATGCGCTAGTACTGCTATTAATTCCATTGCAAGCGCATCTATAAATAGACCTCAAATTACTCCACGTTTATTGTAAGTATTTAAAATGCCAAAAAAAAAATGTTACAAATTAAGATTCAGCTCATTAATGTTCATGTTCTCCAATTTAGAAATTCACCAAGTCCTTCGATAGCACCAATTCCACGTTCAGTTCCAACAATACAGGCATCAACAGTTAATGTTAATCCGACTGCATTATCGCAATCGCAAAAGTTTGTTATTGTCAAGCCAGGCATTAACATTCAACAGCAAGTAAAACCTAATATTGTGGTTATGAATCCACCTACTTCTAATACAGAGGTACAATTATTATTATTCGGCGCCAAATTAAACTTCCACCGGATGATCATTTAAACACTATTTCGATTGAATTATTTTTCCAGCAACCGACGATAATGCAATTTGTTAGCGGAGATCCGTCGTCGTTTGTAGCCGAAGCATCACCAGAACCTGATGATTTGTCCCATTTATAGGAATACATAACTTTATAGAGGAGCGGCCATTAAAATATTTTGCACTTTTTTTTTAAACAAAAAAAAAAATAATTTTTATTCTTAAATTTGGATGATTTGATGAAGAAACGTCAATATGTCACACAAGAAATGTATATTTGCGTCAGACAAACGAAAACAAAACCGTAAACCAATAATAAATCTAAACTTCTTAAGTACAAGCCTAATTTCTATTTGTTCCAAATGTGTACATCGCGTTAGCATCGTTCAAGTGTACACCAAAAACGGTCAAAAACATTGCGTATACATAAGGCTCGTATATTTTTTTCCAAAAAAAACAGGGAAAACCTATTAATTCGAGTAAAATTACAGGTTTTCATTTTTCGAAATCACGACGTAACGCAGGGTAAAAAAATCATATGCAAACGGCAAAAAAAAATTTATTCTCCATAAAAATTATAATAATAATGATAATAATGAATCAATTCACTTTTTTTATATCAAGATTCATCATCAATTTCCATATTTTCGGCATTCGTTGAATGTGCCGTGTATTTGTTATTGGAGCCAATTTGGCGTAGCAATGTCGGTTGCTTCTTTAAGTATTTGTAGAATTCAGTGCAAGTGAATTTCAAATTATGTTTCACCATCAATATCGCCTATTTATCACGCGTTTTTTTAAGTGAATAGTCAGAATATTCAGTTTGGTTCGTTCTTCTAGTTTGGAATTTTTACTGTTTTAATCACAGGGCAATCTAGTACTGAAATAATCGAATTACGCACTCGTAATTTGAAATAATTCGAAGTAATTCTATTTTAATTCATCGTAATAGAATTTTCATTTCATTCGTGTATGAATGTATTTTGTTGAAAGCATCAGAGACAGATAGAATATAAAAATACAAAGCATTGAAAAACAAGCATTAGTTTAACATCGAGACAAAAAATCACATTAAAAGATGAACAATCGAGTGGAACGATGAATTATTCTTTTCAATTTTGGATAATATTTCTGTTTTTGGAAGAATATTTAACGAAACGAAATAAAATCATATTCGCGGAAACTTATGCTTCTTTTTCAATTTGTACCTATTTCTATATTCTATCGGTCACAGATGTTCTCAACAAAATATATTCATACACGAAAGAAATGAAAATTCTAGTACGATGAATTAAAATAGAATTACTTCGAATTATTTCAAATTACGAGTGCGTACTTCGATTATTTCAGTACTAGATTGCCCTGTGGTTTTAATTCTTGTTTTCCAAAATCAAGGATTTCAGACAAAAACAGGTTTTTCAGGGATGTTTACAGGTGGCAGGTTTTGCCTTAAAATTACAGGGGAAACCTGTAAAATACAGGTGATATACGAGCCTTACGTATACATAACGTTGAGCCATACAGCGAACATCAATGGCAATAAATGTCTGCCTGATGTATAAGTCAACGGAAATGTGTACATATTGCGTTGACTATCAACGAAGTAAACGAATGGCTTACACATTGTGTACACATTTATGTAAATTTACATGGTAAAACGCGAGGAACTCTGCTATTTGGCGCACATTTATTAATATTAAATTAATTATTATTGTTTAGCACCGTTCCTTTCTAGAAAAAAACATTATATTTCGATCTTAATTCAAACGCAGTTTTGATAGTACTGCTCTCAACTCTCAACACCATCTCAATATATTTTTACAAAAAAGTAAATGTAAGAGTATGCATGACAATGAACAGGGAAAAATTACAATTTCGATAAACTATTTAGAAATTCCGAATCACATTCACTTTGCCAATTCCATAAACTTTCCTTCGGCAATTTTTTTCAATTGTTCGGATTCCTGTGGACCAGTCGCATCGATCATACCACGCAAGATGCCATCTTCCATTTTTAATAGATTGTATGGAATATCATATTCTTTGGCGCATCCTGCTTCCATCACTAAAATCCGATCGGAATCCATAACGGTGTGCAAACGATGTGCAACCGTTATAACGGTATAATCTTTAAATTTATTTCGAATTGTTTTTTGTATTAATGCATCCGTTTGGGGATCAACATTAGCAGTGGCTTCATCCAATACCAAAACTTTATTATTTCGTAGAATTGCTCGAGCCAAGCACATCAATTGTCTTTGACCAACACTAAAATTAGCACCACCCTCGGTAACACGATAATCCAGACTTTCAATCATTGATTTTAATTCAACTGATTCTAATGCCTGCCACATTAAATCATCACTATAATTTCCAAATGGATCTAAATTATAACGAACACTTTCGGAGAATAAAACTGGATCTTGCGGAATAATGGATACTTTTGAACGTAGACTATCGAGAGAAATGGTTTCAGTGTTGATGTCATCAATTTCAATAATGCCATCAATTTTCGAAAGTCGAAATAATGCTGCAATTAATGTAGATTTTCCCGCACCAGTTCGACCAACTACGCCAACTTTATGGCCAGATTGGATTTCCAATCGGAGATTTTTCAATACTGGAGCACCATTCGGATCGTATCGCAATGACATTTTGTGGAATTTTACTTTTCCACTTCGTGGCCAATCTGGTGGAGGTTTTACGGTCGGACTGTGTTCCTTTTGAAGAGAATTCAAGATTATTATTATTGAATATTTATTTTTTGCTGTTTTTGCCATGAAACATACCGGTTCAATATCAGTGTACTGACAAATACGTTCAACACTAGTCATTTGTTGCATTGTTTCCGTTATTTGGCGTATTCCAAATTGTACCATTCCGGTTAGGATCATCGCTTGTGAAATGGCCAAACCCACGTTTCCGCTGTATGTATCTGTTCAGTAAAAAATAAAATTCGGTAAGAGGAAAATATAAAAATAAAGATTCAATCGACCTACCGTTGTATAAAATAATGAAACTGTATGTGAGAGCGGCCAAGAATAACGTTGACACACAGTCCATCCATAAGCCACAGGCCTCATTTGATGCTAATGTTAATTGCCAAACGGCACTATGAACATCTTGTATTTCGTCAAATTCATGACACAATTCGGTTTGAATATTTCGTGCTCGAATCGTTGTCAAACCATTTATTGTGGCAGTTAAATGGGAAAAAACTGGACTTCGGCCTAAAAATACATATTATAATTATTTTAAATAATCTGTAGCATTAAATTTGTAAAAGATTTTCCAATCTTACATATTCCTTCCAAACGTTTGAGATCTTGTGACGGTCGCATATACAATTTAACAATGAGTCCAAAAAATATGACCGCAATTAAAAGTGCAGCAATCATTGATGGATTAACAATTATGACAACAATTAAAATTCCACACATTACAGACATTATTTGAATGGCATCCATCATTCGTTGAGGCATCACTTCATCAATGGCACCCATGTCTTTCGAAAAACGATTCAAAATTCTTCCCGATGGATTTAAATCAAAGAATCGCATCGGCGCATGCAAAATACCACTAAACATTCTATCATGAAGCACCTTTGAAGCTCGCATGCATGTCCTTAGGAACGAAATATTACGAACAATACACATAACAATAACACCTAATATAAGCACTCCGTAAATATATAAATATTCCATTTGTGTCAACGTCACTTTTTCCGGTTCTGTTAAACGTATGAATTCTTGTTCGGTCCAATATTTGACATAAAAATCCGTTCCACTTGTAACAACTTGAGCCAAAATCATAATCAGCACCAACATTATGAGTCCGCACCAATTCGAACCGGCCAAAAAATATGATACAAATGCTTTCCATGGTACACCACCTTTTCCCTGCTCTTCTTCATGCACTTGGCCATCACCATCGATTGATGCAATTGACGATTTCGATGACAATTTAGATGATAGCTTCGAGGATCTTCTTAATGGTCTGTACGGTGAACCTTTGACAACATCATCGATATACGGTATATTTTCATCGTCTTCATACATCTGACCATCGTCACTCAATAACTCATCAATTTCATCAATTTTTCCTTCTTCTTCTTCCTCAATTTTTTGCAATAATTTTGCAAAATCGATATCACTGTTCGATAGCTCAGCATATGTACCTCGATGGGTGATCTCACCATTTTCCATAATGACAATCAAGTCAGCTTCTTTTAGGAAATGCACTTGATGTGTAACTAATAGACGTGTAGCATTTTCAGCAATGTGAGCCCTCAAACTGATCACTTCTTCGAATAAATGTTTACCAACATGGGCATCAACCGCACTCAATGGATCATCAAGTAAATACACCGAAGCCGGTTTATACATTGCCCGGGCTAAACTGATTCGGGCACGTTGACCACCCGACAAAGATGCACCTCTTTCGCCAACAATAGTCTTATCGCCATTTGGCCATTGTTCAAAATCGGTGACCAACGAACAGCATTTAACAACTTCGTTGTATCGCTTTTTGTCATAGGCTTGACCAAATAAAATGTTATTTCTCACCGTTCCCGAAAATAGCCATGGCTTTTGAGCGGCATATGACATTGAACCATTTATAACAACATTTCCATTTTGAACAGGCAATTCACCCAACAATAATTGAAATAATGAACTCTGCAAAAAAAAGAAATTCGATTAGAATTTTTCAGTAGAAAAAATCGAATAAAAAACAATTGTTATTTTACTTTGCCGCCGCCAACTGGGCCGATTACGGCACACAGTTGTCCTGGTTTGATTTTCAAGTCAATGCGATTTAAAGTTTTGCGACTTGAATTTTCATCCCATGCTGCGCTCACGTTATTCATCTCGATAATATTCTCTGTTGAATATAAATGCAACACATCAAAATGACATTCCACACAAGCCACATAACTATTATCGATTCAAAACTTACGCTTCGAATCGGACAAAACAATTGAGCTGCGACGTTCAATACCAAGTTCAGTTTCATTTTTTTCCCCTTTCACCAGGAATTCTTCGATTCGTTTGACCGAAACCATTGCCTCAGCTAAACAGGACAAAGCAAATGGATAAAAAATAGCAGCATTCATTTGTAAAACATTGAAGTATTGTGCCATTGAAAATACAATATCGGCAGTGATATTGTGACCCGTCAAAATGCATGCAGCAATTGCTATAAAAAGTGTAGATCTTTCGATAAAAACGAATGAACTCAAATTAACGCCACGAATATATGAAGCATATCGAATTTGTTGGATTTCTAATCGGCGTGCTTCGGCCACAACTTTTTGAAATGGAATTTCCCATGCATACATTTTTATCACTTGAATGCCTTCAATAATTTCGTTCATAATTCCAACACGAAAATCTGTACGCATTGCAACCTTCATCCGTAGCACCGATGCATAATGACTTAGACGCGTTTGGACTGGTACTGTTTTTAAGAGTAGACCAACGACACCAACCACCGATGCCCATTGAGCTCGCCGAAAAATTAGATAACCAATCAAAAGTGATTGAATTGGCAATATCCAAATAAAATGAAGAAATACAATTGATCGATCCAGACGAGCGACATCATTCGACATTAAATTCACCAGATAACCGCTACCGGTTTTACTTGCGGCCAGCGCTGACAAGCGAAGACTCTATGAACAAAGTGAGAATGATTTTATTCATGATTATTATTATTGTTGAGCATTGAATTTGATTGGTACTTTTCGGTATATCAGTGAACAGCATGCAATTCTCATTCGTGATCCAAGTCCTTGTAAACGCAATTCATAATGATGTACCAAGAGGCAGCTCAAAAAACTCATTAAAATGACGATAGTGGCCAACCAATAGACATCATTCCAGATATCTTCGGCAAATTGATAAACATCAGCACGTGTTAAATTCAAACGAAGTTCGTCGTCCTTTTCACTTTTTGGTTGCGCAACTGGCAAAATATTTTTGATTGATACATTTTTGACATCATCATATGATCCGATGACTTGTTTTTGGTCTGAATCTGTGATTTTATTCAAATTGCTCAGACGATCATCGGTATTATCTGAATTGAGGGGAAATGAAAATTCAATCAATTCGCAAAAATAAAAACAAACCGTTTTTTTTTCGTAAATTTATTATTATACTTACCATTTAGCGCTGATTCATGAAATGGCTCATCATGGGCGGGTACACTGCGTACATTTCGATTGATAAATGGTTCATTCGTTTGAATTTCATTCATTGTTGCCAAACCATTGTTGGCAGTTAAATTTGAATTGACAGATTCGTCGACAATTGGTTGAAGTTGGAATTGAATGAGAAGTTGAGCAAGGACCAATGGCAAAAAAGACCTGACAATAAAAAATAATCTCCGAATTGAAATTCACTTCATTCAAGTATCTCGTTTCGTTTGAATTCAATTCATGACTTACTTGACCAAAATAAATGCAAAAACCGAAAATCCATCGACAATAAATTGTGGAGCATATAATCGAAACATTGCTTTCTTAAGCCGTGGCCTGCTACGTTTTGCTTTTGCTAATTTTAATTCTCGTTCCCATGCCCTGTTCAACAAATGAATATCATCATAAGATTGAAATCTATACAGCGTAGAGATTATTTTAGTGGTTAAATACTCACCGCTCCAAATCATCGCCAAGTCGTTCTGATTTATCGATTGGCAAACATTTCGTAAGATCGTCTGTGGTCAAACCATTTTTCATTCCCTTCCAAAATAACGGTGCAATCCATAAAAAAAATAATTGCGATATTAGATTGGTACCGTTTCGTGGATTTTCACGTTCTGGCTTTTTACTTGAATCCATATTTTAAATTCAAACTATTCAAAGAACAAATAAAATAAATTATTATCACGAAAAACGAAATTTTAATGTGTGTTGCTACATCGTAAAATTAGTAATATAAATGAATAATCACTGTTGGGAAATGGGTCAGCTTTGTGACAAAAAATATTCAAGATAATCTAGATTCAATGCCACACACGAACACACACACACACACAACATAGATTTAAAATAGCTAAAACATCTTGATCAGTGAACGGAATTTAATTGCACATGGATGAATGCGATAAGCGACCTTCGTTCGAACAATGCACTCATTTCACAAATCACATTATAATTTTTTTAATGAATGCAACAGACGCCCCGTTATATCAATAATAATCTTAATATTACAATGTTAACAAAATCAACAAGTTGTTATTGCTGCGTCTGGAGTCGTGAATCAATAAAGAAAAAAACTCACAACAAATTTAATGTGTTTTAATTTAAGAATTTCATTATCAAGAACGCACTTTTGATTCGTTTGAACAATTTCAAAGGGGAAGCACCGCAAATGCGTCAATTTCATAGACGTCACCATTGATAACTTGTTCCGAACAAAGTAAAATCTAATTTTATCCGTTTATTTGTGGTGAATGATGATTAATATAAAATGTTTAGCTATTATCCTTGATACATTAATACCAAAAACGAATGAATCTCATTAGCACATCCGAAATGAAGAGTAAACGAAAGACAAATCATGTACAGATCATTTGTTAGCGAAATGATAAAAATGTTATCATTTTACAAGTTAATTTGTAAATGTTTATTTTCTTTTCAATTTGAATTCGTACCGGTATTCTTATCAATCAAATCACTAGATTAAGAATATTTTATTGATCACTGATGAAATAAGTCACTCATAATAATAATAATAATAAAAATGAGCAATTTTTTTTCAGAATACGAAGCGGTTTCATTACATTGGCGACGAGTTGCGTGTAATCATTACTATTGTACGAAGGAAACGTATTCCCTTATCTATGATCGTCAAAAAATGCCGAAAACAGCGGCCTTGGGTTGGAGCTCATAGACTTGGACTCACCTTGACTTTTTTGTCCGCAAACAATTGAATTTTTGTATTAGACTTTTCAAGTCATCAATAGTGGATCGATCTCATTTCCGCCAACAAACTTTCATTCATTTGTTAGTTATCGAAGCTGCGCTCCAATTGCCATTCAAAAGATGTAACATGTGCCTGTGTGACTGGCACGAAATGAAAAATTCCATTTTTTTGATTGGTGATTGTGCTTCTTTTTTTTATTTTGTTTGGTTGAAGCCAATTCAAAAACATAATGTTTGTTATTTATCGACAGTCAACACAGAATGTCGAAAATAAATAAATATATAAAATAGCAAATGCAATATCATTTTCATCGCCATTTCATTTTAGTGCAAAAACAAACACAGCAACAACAACGAAATGAAATGAAACAAGGAAAAAAAGTTAATTCAAGTTTTTAGATTGCTTATCAACGATGCTTGTCACTCAATTCCCTTTCTGGCTTTGCACTTGTTGCTCATCGTACGCCAACTATGTAATATGCGATTATTATGATTTCAATCGATTTCAGAACAACCAAGAATTGTTGTGTGAATTGAACTGGTTCAAGGCATATGAATTTAGAAAATCGAATTTTTCCATACGCATTCAATTTTGATAAGCTATGCAGTCATTTTGATTTTGTTATTAATCAAAAATTGATCATTATCAATACCGATTTGGTGATGTTATTCTAAGAAATGAGCATTCTATTCGGGGTCAATTAATGATGAGCCATGAACGAATTGAAAAGTTTCGTAATCAACATTCCATTGTATCAACTGGCTCAATAATAATAATTGGGCTCAATTAAACGCATCACAAGCAAATCAATTGTGCTACCATCACAAAATGATTGTTATTTATACAATGGTTAAATTTCAGTTTTTATTAATATGCATCAAAATTGGAATCGATTGAAACAAATACAAACATCTTTTTTAAATGGTTCAATTGAATATTGAATACATTGAATGTGATGTGTGTGACCATATAGAAGAATCAGCACGTATACGATGTTTTTATGGTCATGTGTCATGTGTATAAAATCGAAGATTGGAATATCCAATAAAAATTTGACTTATTCATGATGATTTTGTTGAATTTAGTCAGTTAACGGTCCATGAATAAGCATAAAATCCTTACTTGAGGTTCACAAGATTATTATTGCTAAGGCAATTGGGATTTTCAAACATACAATTCACTACATTCGAATGTTCTCTGTTTCATTTGTGTGCATGGGCCTCTCAAAACAAGCGCACTTTTACTAAGTTTGTTCCTTATTTAAATTTATCTGACACAATCATACACAGTAGGCGCTCTTCTTATTTTGAGTTTCGAAGCGTTGGTATTTTTGTGTCTTTTTATTTTTTTATCTTCTTGTAAACCTTTGCACTCAGTCGAATCGAACACCAAATTTAATTACATTCAATGATTGTTAATCTATTATTTGAAATGTTTGTTTGCATTTTGTTGCTCACCATTAGTTAATTATTCAATTATTTTGGCTAGAATTTTCACTCAAATCTAATCGACACTGACACTGGAATTAAGCTACGACTTGAATTTTTCTTGTTTCAAGTGAACTTTTATTATCAGCCAAAATTGTCAAAACAAATAACAAATGGTCGTTCATCAAAATGGAAAACAAAAAAAAAGAGAAATAAGAATGAAAAAAAAAAAACAAATCAAAACAAAAAGAAACTCAAAAATCGACGAAACACACAAAAACGTCGCCGGTTGATTTGACAAATGCTCGATGTCGACTGAAACACACTGCTCATTATATTATTATATACAAGAGAGCTCATGTCAAATTGAATGTTATTCTCACCTCTCATTCGTAGCATTCACATATAATACATTCAGCTCATGTGCTGATTTTCTCTTATTCTATCCATTCATTCTCTTGTGTTCTGTTTTTAGGTTTTATTTTATTCTCTTTCTGAAACGGTTTCGAGCGCTGTCGCTATGGAACACAAACGATTGTATCTAATATTGAATGGGCTGCAATGTTGGAAAAAAGCAATCGATTCGATTATACGAGGTTTTTTATAAAGAATTGTTATCATTGATTTTTGGATTAGATTGAATTTGAACCTGGTAATAATTTGCACGTGTTTGATGATTATGAAATTCGTTGAAGGTTTTGTTTCGTGATTTATGTTTCAAGTGATTGGCCACGTCGAAACAATTGAATTTAATTGAACGCACAACAATAAATCATTTACGGAAGCCAAGTACAAAGTTAATGAATTGAATTGTTTAATATGTGGCGCCTGAAATTTGATTTGAAGTACATAATAAGAAATTAAATGCTAGTGTAACAATTATTTATTTGATCGTCATTCTAAATGATCTTCATTTATTACGCTTCCGAAATACACTTGAATTAATATTGAATTCTTGTTTAAAATTCAATTTAAAACGAAAGATAATCACCAAATTCATCGAATTGGCACGCAAAAATGTATATGCAATCAATGAAAGTTGTTCGACCGGTGCCCGACATCGACGACCTGTTATTCAGTATACGATAGCAGTTATATTTATGTACTTGTATATGTTTTCGATACGACGCAGGCTTCTTTTCATTAGAACACACGATTTCATTATCAAAAACGCAACGAATCAAAAACAATCAACTCAAATTGTTGGAGTTTTTGTAAAAATTTATTTAAAAAAAAAAATAATTGTAATTTGTATTTACAAATAAATACAATCTGATTGGTAAATTTTCTATTACAAAATATTTTTATCATTTTCAAATTTCTCTTTTGCTATGTTGCGTAGACGATCCAGTTCTTTTGAGCCAAGTGCCTTGACCATCCCATGGAAAATGCCATTTTCATCTTGAAACAATGTATGTGGTTTGTCAAATTCGCTTACGGAACCTGAATTCATAACAAGAACCCGATCCGAATCAATAATTGTATGCAATCGATGTGCAACTGTTAAAACTGTACAATTAGCAAATCTTTCGCGGATTGCTCGTTGAATCAGTTGATCCGTTCTGAAAATGGTAAATTGCAAATTGAGAATGATTTAAGTGAAAAGATTTCATAGGAAAATTCTTCATTCAAAATACATACTGTGGATCAACATTAGCAGTGGCTTCATCTAACACTAAAATCCGATTATTACGTAGTATTGCTCTGGCCAAACAGAGTAATTGACGTTGTCCAACACTAAAATTGCTTCCATGTGCCGTTACCAACATACTCAATCCTCCGGCCGCGGATATTACTTCTTTCAATTGAACATTTTCCAATGATTTCCAAATATCATCATCTGAATATTCTTCGAATGGGTCCATATTTCTGAGTTGGAACAAAAAAAAGAAAATTCACAAAAACTGTCCGAGATTGAGAACATTTTGAGAGATAGAATGGATTGTACCTTCGTAATGTGCCTGAAAATAGGACGGGATCTTGTGGTATAATTGATATTTTTGATCTGAAGCATTTTGTTTCAACATTTGCCATATTCACATCATCAATTAAAATATCACCATCAACCAATGCTAATCGAAATATCGAACCGATCAATGATGATTTTCCGGCACCAGTTCGGCCAACAATGCCGATTTTTTCTTTTGGTTTAATTGAAAAGGTCAAATCATTTAGAACTGGTTCCGAATCAATTGAATAACGATAAAACACCCTGTTGAATGTAATGTTTCCCTTGGATGGCCAACATTTTTTCACATTGTTCACTATTTCGGGCTGTTTTTCTGGTTCTAGTTGACTGTATTCAAGCATACGTTCCACTGATGTCAGATGATTTGATACTTCAGCACTTTGTCTTATGCCCCATTGCAGTAAACCGGTCAATGTTAATGTTTGTGTTATGCCCAATCCGATACGATCGCCCGTCATGCCTATGCAAAAGAAAAAACGCTATTATGAAATGAAAAATCGTTGATATTTTTTCATTTAGATTTTATAAAAAAAAACCAATGCGCACCAGTTTCGAATAGTAGTGAAAAATAAATGACACTCGCAAGAAATATATAAACCATAAAATCCAGTGATACGCCAAATAATGAGGAAACTGAAACGAACATATACCAATTGCCTGTATTCAAATCTTGATGAGAATCGAATTCATTTTGCAATATTTGTTCAGCATTAAAGGCTCGAACTGTTGACAGTCCACTCAAAGTGGCGCCAATATGTGTAAAAATTGGCGATTTAGCTGAAAAATAATAGTGGCGAAATTAGTGTATAGAATAAGCAATTTTTGTTCATCACTTACTCATGCCATCCAAACGTTTGAGATCTGTTGAGCATTTTAAATAGACTTTTCGTATGAAAACAAACATTACGAACATAATGAGTATCAAAATGGATAATTTAACGTTTGTATAGATGGTAACAAGGATGGCGCCAAGCATCATTAAATTAATTTGTACCGCATCTAAGAATGCTTTAGGCAATGCTTCATCGGTCGAACCGACATCTTTTGTGAATCGATTCAATATACGACCGGATGGATTCTTTTCGAAGAATCGCATCGATGTCGAGATCAAACCATGAAACATTTTGTCATGTAAATTTTGTGATGCAGACACACAAAACTGAAAGAATGTTATTGATCTTGTAAATGCAATAACAAACAACAATGTCATAATACAGCCATAAATTAAAATGTAGGTATTTGTGCTCCATTCGGATGAATTAACATCACGATCATTTAATGTTGAGTTAAGATTACGAGTCTCCTCTTTCCGTGCCCAATATGAAACCCAAATGTCAGCACTGCTGGCCAACATTTGTGCACAAACGAATGCAATCACCAGAAAAACTAACAAAAATGGCCTTTGTGCCGATGATAGATAATTCCATAATAAAGATCCTTCAACTTTACCAGCCGATGTTTCTTCTAATTTCTGAAGCAAATTGTTTTCCTCTTCCGATTTATCGACCATTTCAGTTTTTGTACTTTGGTTAGTACTTGCTATTGTAGCATTCGATCTGGATCGACTTTTGGACATTTCAATTTGGCATGTACTACTGATAAGTTCAGCGGATTCACATCTTTTTGATGAATCATCATCGTCAACTTTAGCGTCGTCTATTTTCGTTAAAATACTAGCAAAATCGATACCACTTTGTTGAATATCATTGTATGTTCCTTGTGTTTCAATTCGTCCCTGAATAATTGAAAACGCATAAGCACGGGTAATTATGAAAAATTGTGAGGCATATTTTTCTTTTTTTTTCTTTACATTTTGCAAGACGATAATCCAATCGGCATCCTTTAAGAAGTGCACCTGATGAGTAACCAATATTCGCGTAGCATTTTCATGAGCCAAAAATCCATTTGGCCCGATACATTTGCTATATAAATGTTGTCCGACATGCGCATCAACTGCACTCAATGGATCATCTAATAGATAAATTGCAGCTTTTCGATACACAGCCCGAGCCAAACTATAAATAACAAAAAAAAAAAAAAAATTATTCAAATTGATTGCGATTGATTTGAATGTGGAAGATTTTTTGCAAACACTTGCTTAACTCTCGCCTTTTGTCCACCCGATAAGGAGACGCCTCGTTCACCAATCATTGTCAGGTCTCCATCGGGTAATTGTTCAAAATCTTTTAACAAATCAGCACATTTAACAACTTTGTCATATCGCATTCGATCCATGCTTGTGCCGAATAAAATATTTTGTCGAGCAGTTGCTGCAAAAACCCAAGGCTCTTGACTTGCATACGATACACTACCATTAACACCGATCGAACCATTTTTTACGGGTAATTCATTTAGAATAACTTGTATCAATGATGATTTACCAGCGCCAACTGTTCCAATGACACCGATCAATTTGCCTTTTGGAATTTCCAAATCAATATTTTGGAGTGTCGTTGGTCTCGAATCGATTCCATTTAATGGAATCACCGTTTTATATGATCCAACTTTTTTACTAATTTTTTTCTTTTTAATCATATCCGGATGTGTCCAGGTGGCCGATACATTTTTCATTAAAACTGCCAAATTTCGTGTTTCCAATTGATCGGATTCAATAATATTCGATTCATTTTTTTTATCATCTTTTTCCTCATATTCGAGAAACATTTGAAGACGTTTGAAGGCAACTAGAGTTTCAGCCATTTCAGCAAAACCTCGAACAAACATTTGACACATTGCCATCGAAACGGCCGTAAAAATATATGAAATTTTGAATACTTTGGCAACGGTAATGGTATGCTCATTTCCATACATTAAAACAATAGATAAAACTGTGGAAAATAGAGCCATTCGAGTTGTAAACAAATTAAATGTCATATAAATTGCTCGTACGTATGCATTTTTTAAAACAGCCTTTAATTCCGAACTTCGCGTCAATGCAACCGATTTGGCAAATGGAATTTCCCAAGCATACATTTTGATCACTTGAACACCGGATATTATTTCGTCCATGAATCGAATACGTTCGTCAGCACGAAGTGCCGTTTGAAAACGATATATTGCCGATAATTTCCCAATGTAGCCTGTTAAAAAACAACAACAACAACAACAACCATGATATTCATCATTTTCGATTGATGATTCAGTTCCAAAATGACGCCACTTACTTTGAATTGGGACAATCAAAAAAATTACTGCCAAACCAATCATACCAGCCCATTGCGTTTCTTGCCACAGAATGTATGCAGCGGCGATGGTTAGCAATGGTGATGCCCACAACGGATGTACAACAAGCGATATTAATTCGAAACGGCTTACATCATTCGAAAGTAAATTAACAATTTTTCCCGGTGACGTTTCGATTAAAGACTTTTGTGATAATCGTAAGGCCTGAGAACATAAACAACAAAAAAAAAACAAAATGGAAAATATTCGAATATTTAAACAAATACCAACATGCCGATTCATACTTTTCTATAAATAACACTGCAAACCGCAACCCGAATCCTCATTCCGTAATGGAAACCATCGAAATAGTAATGAATTAGGCCCGTTCCAGACAAAATTGTTATAAAAATAATTGAGTGTCCATAGTTTAGAGCCGCATCTTTTGACATTTTCGATCCATATCTATAAAAAAAAAATTCATTAATTTTTGGCATCCCAAAGGTGGGATCATCATTCAAACAAACAGCGCTTACCTAAAGTATTCGAGCAAATTTTCCAACAAAAATGGAAGAATTAAGCGGATAACGACATCGTTCATAAAACATAATATGCCCAATATGATTATTTCCAGCCAAAATGTTTTCACTACTGCACGAAGTAATGAAGGTTTCGGTTTGCGATATTCAACTTGCCACATTCTATATGATGATGATGATGATGATAAATTTGATGAGTACATCGTAAATTTCCGTTTCGAATGAAATCAATTAAATGTTTACCTATCGAGTCGATCACCAAGTGCATCGGATCGATCTTTATAAAGTGGCTCGTGTACATCGTCTATGGTTAATTCTTTTCGAAAACTTTTGCGATATATTGGAAGTGTCCATGTGAAAAATAATACTGAGAAAAAATTTGATGTTTGTCGGGGATTTGGTAATAATTTACGTTTTGCTGATTCCATTGTTACGAATTGCACATTGTTTAAGCTCAATTATTCAGCAGCAGCAGAACTTCTGTGCGAATGGAACAATATTGAAAACGAAAATTATTTTGATAATGTTAAAGGCACAACATTGATAATAATTAAAAAAAAAAACAACAACATTGAAGTGAATCATGCAAATTAAAGAATCGAATCACCACACCAAAACACTTAACAAATCAACGGATGTTTATGAATTCATTATTATGGCCTTTAATCAGCAAAAAATTTTAAAGTTTATTTGGATTCATATTTTTTATTATTGACAACAGGCAAATGAATTCTTCGATCATAAACTGTTATCTCAATTATCAATTCGATAACGGAAAAATTATTTTCGAAATATTTGCTTATTCAATCAATCAATCGATTCTCAGGTTATTATTTACTTGCATCGTGTTCCATCGATTTTCGATTTATAAACAGCATAAATTTATTTCAACTATTGTCGAATTGTGACAAGTCATTCGAGCAAACAATAATTTGGACCAAATGTATGTCTAAATCGAAAAACTCACTACAATCGAAATTTTAAAAGAGAATTTTTTCCCTGAATTAATTACTATATCAATTATAATTAGATTGTTTAACAAGATCATCGAAACATTTAAATATTTCAGAATTCAAAACAAAATAGGAGAAATAATTTGAACTAAACTGAACTCAAAAATGACAAACGCACTAAATTTCTATAGTCTGATATCGTATTGGATTACTTAATTAATTAGTTTGTACGGCTAGAAATATCACATTACAAATTATAAGCACCAATTAAAGAATGAAATGATCCAACAATTATCGAATACAAAGCCGCAAACCGCTTTCATTGAATCACATAACTCGAATAAAATACCAACGACCAATGCATGCGACAGTTGACAGTTCGAAACATTCCAAACGAATATATAGTGGTCTCTGTCTATCTCATTGAATATTGCGGCATTTTAGCAAGACAATTACATTGGAATATGTATATAAGAGCCGTACTGATACCGAATTTTCTTCTTTTTTTTCACAACGAATTTTATTTTGTGTGTTGACAATCAGCTGACAATCATATTACGAATGAATGGCTTATTTGATGGATGAAAGTACATGCAATATTTGTATTTTATTTGATAACATTTTCGGTTATCAACAGAATTCCATTCGTATTAGATAATATTAGGCCTAAATTGTATCATTTATTGCTTTTGTCGACAAACATAATTTCTTCGTTTAAGATCAAAAGAAGATTTCCCCGGAACGAAAACAATGATTGCGTTTGCATTCAATGGAAGTTTCAATGATGTGAAGGATTTCATTTTTTCCAGATCGTTTTTTATCTTAGTTCGTTAATTCCATTTTGAGAATTGAATTCGATGATGATTGGGAAATCGCATCTCGCTTTGCATGAAAAAAAAAATTAAAATAAAAAAATAAAAAATAAAAGTTCAATGTCATCGAAAGGAACAGCTTTCGATGTGATTCATTTTCCACGCGCGATCTTTTCTTGTTGTTGGCGAATATATATATATATATATATATAAATATTAACCGCGTTACAGAAAAATTCAAACAATAAATTATTGTGAAATTTTCACTGAGAGAATCGGCTACATTCAAGATGAAGCTATATAATATCAGCAATGGATCGATTCAGTTCAGTGTGGTTCAGAAATGGAGCAATATTACATGGTGTTTTTCATATTATTTTTCGTTCTGAAATTTGGCTTTTGTACAGGTAACTTCATTTTCGCCTGTTTCTTCCATTCGCTGACAAACTATCACTTATTGCTTTTTTAGCCGATGGAAATTATGAGCCCGCACATCCACAATGCTGTTTCTACGGCGAAGAAGTGATCACCAGGAGCAACAAATGTTTGTTACAAGAACGACGATGTGATTATAATTCATCGGAGCAATTGAATTGTGAACGATGCATTGATCCACCATTTTGTGTATGTCAAAAGGGACTTTACAAAAATAAATGCAATAAATGCGTACTCAAAAAAGACTGTGATGTTGAATGTTATACACAGCATCCAATCAATTGTCCGGCTCCAAATGAAATCGTATATGGATGCCATCAAAAGAACAGCAGACTATGTCCACATCTGATTAAGAGACAATCCAAATCGAATCACTCAGTCCACTTGACTGATAGTTCTGGGTCTCAGTCCACTTGTCGTTGCTCAAAATCACATTTACATTCATATAAATCAGAACATGATTTGCCGGAAAGTGTGAAATATTGCTCGAAACCACCGAAAAAATTGCCATTAGTTTTATTGAATGCATGTGACTGTGAGCCAAAATATTACCGAAATGAATGTGGACAATGTGTTTTATTGGAGCATTGCAAGGATCCGTGTTTTGTAAAAGAAACCGATCCATGTTCGGATCCGAATGCTGAACGAAAAAAATGCTTTCGTAAATCGGAAATGTGGACGTGTAAACATGTTAATTGTGGTACAAAACCCATGCCAGATCCATGGGAAAAATGCACACATAATTTGTGTGTTTGTAAGGCAGGATATGCGATGGATGATTCTGACCGTTGTGTTCCTGAATCAAAATGCCACTATCCGTCTGAATGTACCTGTCCCTGTGACCCAGAAACAGAAGAATATCGATTTTTTAATAGCTGCAATGAGCGAACGTGTCGGTGGTGGGAAATTAGGTTTGTTTTTTTTTTTTTTGACAACAATTATCGACAATTATCGGATTGTTAATATTGAATTTACGACGAAATTATTCATTTATTGTTAAAGATGTATCATCAAATGTGCTGGTTCAGGGGCATATGGTTGTGATTGCAAAGACGGTTTAGTTCGTAATAAACAAGGAAAATGTGGACCATACAAAACTAATTGTGAACAGACGAAGGATCCACCATGTGACGTTACCATGTAAAATGGCAGCGTTGAATAATATTTTTTATTGCTTCTAATGAATTATTAACCAAAAATTAAATAAAAACATTTTGAGTTGGATTTATTTATTCGGCACAAATGGCTATTTTTATTGCACCACATATTTACTTAAATTTCTTATGTTCAGAGTGGTCAACACCGTAAAATTATATACAAATATACTAAATATTTGATCAATATATGAGATCATTGACACGGTTCAGCCACGAAATTGCATCAAACTGAACCAAAATAAATATATTTATTTAGCATGAATATCATTCTTATTTGTCATTAAGATGTTCAAACAGTTAGATAATCCGAATTTTGTGATTCGGACAAATAAAAATGTGTGTAGATTTTGTTTCGAGTAAGCAAAAAAACATTATTGTTGGTCGTACATCCAAATCATAGGTGAATTGCCCTGTTTTCAATTTTTCCATTAAATATTTGTTCGAATGACCTGAATTTTGTTATGATGGAGAGAGGTATAAAATAGCAGCCGAATAAATTTCCATTTTATTTTGAAAAAAGTTAATTGGTGATCATTGATCATTGATAATGCGAAAAATACTTCTAATTGTTGGTCTTATTTTCGGCTGTCGAATCAACTCAATCGGTAATAATAGTAAAACTTCATTTAAAAACACATCTAATTTCCATCAAATTTTTTTTTTTCATCCTATATTTAGTTTCGCAGTTTCTGCCATCAATTCAAAACAGGACATGCTGCATAAAGGATCAAATTGTATCCAACTGCTACAATGAATGTACGGCTCGTACGTGTCGCAATGTTATAAATCCACCTCAAATTTGTACATTGCAATGTGCGCTGAATGTTTGCGAATGTCGAGAAGGTTTGTACTTGAACGATTGCGGTCAGTGTGTGCGAAGGGAAATGTGTTTCATCAATTGCTTCAAATCAATGCCAATCAAGTGCAAAGGGCCCCATGAAAGAGTGTATGGTTGTTTGAAGCCATCCGAACGAAGGATTTGTCCAAATCCAATCGATATAATGATTAATGCTATAGCGGCTCAACTCACCAATTCAACGATCCGTTCGGAAGAATTCTGTATTTTAAATGTTTGCGATTGCACAAAGGGATATTTTCGAAATAAATGCGGTAAATGTGTTCGATTGTCAGAATGCAATCAAAGCTGTTTTAACGAATTTAAATGTCGACAGCAAAACACACAAATGATACCAATCCATTTCAAGCCCGGATGCGAAAATAATTGTGACAATGATAAATGTAATGATGATGATGATGATGATGATGATGATTGTGATCATAAATGTAAAAGAAAATGTAAAAGATGTAAAAAACACCAAAATTCCCATCATCGATGCGACTGTAAATTGGGATATGCCAAAAACAAATGTGGAATTTGTGTACCAATTGCTGATGTTATTTTGGATGTTCCTTGTGCCTGTACAAACCCTTGCACAGCGCCAAATCAGGAATGGCAATGCTTCAACGAATGCAATGAACGTACATGCCGAAATTTTTTCGAATTACCTACCAAACTTTGTGAGGCTTCATGTAGTTATGGATGTGAATGTAGCGTCAATAGGAATCTCTGGTTCAATGGGACAACTTGTGTTACGGGATCGATGTGTCCAAGGCCTACGCAAATTAACCCATAACTACTGTCATCTAGTTATTTTCAATATGTAAAAAATTGACAGAAAAAAAAAATTGATGAAATAAATTTGAATAAATAAAGAACCCTTCTGATCGTTCTTTCGCTATGCATTACACATGCCAGATGGCCAGGAGCCATGAGAAGTGAATTTAGCAATCTGTAAACGACAATAAATAGCCGCTATAGCGATATTATATTCTGGTGTCCCTTTGTTGAAATCGTATTCATTTTATTATTCAATATTATTTCATCAGCAGTCTCAAATAAAACAGATGCATTCCATCCGATTGCTCAATACGAAATGGAATCATCTACAACGTACTTAAATGCTGACAATTTATTCAATAAGAGATCAGTCCCTTATTTTGATACAGTCGATCTTGAAGAATGAATAAGTGGCTGATATTGATCACAATTGTTGTCTTGATCGCAGCAAATGGTAATCAAATTGAATAAACACAAAGAAATTATCGTCAAAACTAATTTGTATGGCTTTTTTAAATTTATTTATTTCTAAATTATTATAGAATGCAATCAAAAACAACAAAAACGACATCGAAAATATAATTCCAGGAGTTCATCTTCGCATAAATCGTGCTCTCATCTAAAATTTAAACCTTCACCCATGAGTGAATTTAAACGAAAACATTCATCATCAAGTGAATCAAAATTGAAGGATTTAAGTGAATGGCATCACCTTAGAACGAAGCGTTCTTCATCAATGGAAGCAAACTTGAAGGAATTACGTGGATGGCATCATCTTAAATCGAGAAGTTCATCTGAAGATCATTTGGCTTTTCCAGTTTATGCTAAAAAGAAACCAATTATTAGGCAGGCAGCAACTAATTCGCATGTTAGGACATATATTAGACCGAACACCAAAACTGATTTGCCTAAAGAAAATCGAAAAACATCCATTTAATTTTGGTCCATTGTTGCTTTTATAATAAATGTTCTTCTATATTACTGTGATTTGAGGCCGTTTTTAATTCATTATTGCATTGAACAGTAAATTTCGAAATAACACAACCTCTTAAGCTTTACCTTAGCAATGTAAGGTTAAAATTGAGCTATACTGCGAATGGGATTTTATTATTAGGCTCATTATTTAATTAAAATTCGAACAGCTGTTAGTGACTCACGTAAATTTTTTTGGCCTTGGATACAATTTCTTTTTTATTTTCGTGTAACCTTTTTTTACCGGATGCAGTTCCCAAAAGATACTGCAAACATTTATTCACAAAAAATTATCCAATGCTTATCCTAGAATAAACGAATAAAAAACGACTTCACTCAAAAGTATTTATTAGTACTGATTAATTTTTTTGCTGCTCAACTGAAGAAACCAGAGTTGAGTCACGTCATTCGCCAAATTTAGTTTTGATTTATTTGCTCTTGATGCAAAATTTCTGTTTGCTTTTGAATTAAAATAAATAAATTGCCAAATGTTTCGAAGGTTTTATCATTAATTTGAATTATGGCAAAACAGCGAAACAAAAACATAGCACCAAATATAAATATTATCATTTATCTGAAGATGATCATCACAAAAAGTAATTTGGATGAATCAATAAAAGTTTATTTGCGAACGCAAACGAGTCGAATCCGAGCGATTGCTGTTGACATTGAATTTATTGAATTAGATAACGCTTTGATACGAATAATACATTTACAATTATACAATTTTATTTCGGAACCCAAATTCTCTTAAGATGCTCAAAAACGACCTGTTAGTCTAATGTATGGGATAAGCCGGCATATAAACATACTCGTAATGATAAATTTAAATTGTAACAGCGGAATTGCTCCGGAAGACCTGATTGTAATGGTTTACTTTGCCCAAATTGAAAAATATACGAACAAGTGTTTAACAATCGTATTGTGATAAGAAATCAACAACAACAACAAAAAAACAGAACAATTAAAAATCTCTTTATTATTTAGATAATGAAATTTGGAAATTCTGTCCCCCACTATTCAAACCATTTCGATACCTCAACGGTATAAATAGAAAGGTTTTTGTATTTGATTCCACAGTCTATAGTTTTTTCGAATAGAAAATAGAAGCTTCTGTACGATATGGATTCGAAAATGTTTTCATTGATGCTTGCTGCGTTGACAGTATTTTGGATTACATCAGGTTTGTTAATATTTATTCTGAAAATGAATGACTTTAGATAAATTTCTTAATAATTAACGAAATATTCCGTCAGGTATTGCGGCACCGTTGGCGGAAGATGAGCCAGTCGATAGAACATGTAGAAGACTAAATGAGTTTTACGTAGAATGCTCAAGTCGTTGTGATGACAAATACTGTGACGGTAGCGAAATATATATGAAGTGCACACAAGATTGTAGTCATGGATACAGATGCCGTTGTATAACAGGAACAAAGAGAGATTCCCACGGCAATTGCATCGAAGAGAATAAATGTAATGCTACAAAATTGTGGCTTTGAGTGTGTTAGAACTATATTTCGGTTGGTTATGTGGCGAGGTGGCAGGAAATAATGTATGAAGAAATAATGTATATTTTTTTTTGAAATAAAATATGGTCTGAATATATGTACTGTATCAATCTCAACTATTCGATTCTTAATTTGACTATCATCATACTGACATTTTAATTTGATTATGAAGTCATAACGCGCGAAAAGCAAATTGAACAAAAATTGGACACAAACTTGATTCACGATTCTATTGATCAATTCAATTGAGGATTTTGAAAGCGCAATGAATGAAATCGAATAATTGGAAATTAAATGAATATGTCTTGAGAATCGGATTATTTTCTAAATTATTCATTCAAGTTCGAATATTACTTTTTGAGATTCTTCTCAAAATCGAACGTCATTAAAATGATACATATTGAATGTGCGGCTGCTCCACCAAAAAAAAAATTAAAAAAAATATCCACTGAAGACAGCACATGTGGTTCCATCTGCTGTACGAATGAGCATAAAAAACATTTGACAATATGAATTAATTTGACGATACATCTGTTTGCTTTTGAATTAAAATAAATAAATTACCAAATGTTTCGAAGGTTTTATCATTATTTTGAATTATGGCAAAGCAGCGAAACAAATCATAACACCAAATATAATTATTATTATCATTTATCTGAAGATGTTTTCCGTACTGAGTAATTTTTGATTGTTATTTCGTAATTGTTCCGGAAGACCTGATTGTGATGGTTTGCTTCGCCCAATTTGAAAAATATTTGAACAAGTGTTTAACAATCACATCGTGATGAGAATTCAACATATCGATTAAAAAGCAACAGAACAATTAAAAAAACTATTTATTATTTAAATATTTATGATATTTCAGTAGAACTTCGAACCAACTATACGTCAATAACAAGATATTTATTTGTCTTGTTATTGATGTAATCAATTAAATATTTAGATAATTAAATTTGGAAATTCTGTTCCCCACAATTCAAACCATTTCGATGCCTCAACGGTATAAATAGAGCGGTTTTTGTATTTGATTCCACAGTCCATAGTTTTTTCGAATTGAAAATAGAAGCTTCTGTACGATATGAATCTGAAAATGTTTTTGTTGGTGGTCGCTGCATTGGCAGTATTTTGTATTGCATCAGGTTTGTTAATATTTATTGCGAAAATAAATGACTTTAGATAAATTTCAAAATGATTAACGAAATATTTGATCAGGTATTGCGGCACCGCCGGCGGAAGAAGAGCTAGGTGAAGGAACATGTAATAAAGAAAATGAGTTTTACAAAGAATGCTCAACTGTTTGTGATGACAAACACTGCGACGGTAGAGAAGTGGGGTCGATCTGTCCAACAGTTTGTGATTCCAAGCACAGTTGCCTTTGTATAGAAGGTACAATGAGAGATGCCCACGGCAATTGTGTCAAACCAGATAAATGCTCTAAGTCTATTGCGGCACCGCCAGCTGAAGGAACATGTAATAAAGAAAATGAGGTTTACAAGAAATGCTCAACTGCTTGTAATGACAAATACTGCGACGATAAAGAAAATGATTCGAGCTGTGCAGCAGTTTGTGATCTCAAGGACAGTTGCCGTTGTATAGAAGGCACAATGAGAGATGCCCACGGCAATTGTGTCAAACCAGATAAATGCTCTAAGTCTATTGCGGCACCGCCAGCTGAAGAAGAGCCAGTTGAAGGAACATGTAATAAAGAAAATGAGATTTACAAAGAATGCTCAACTGCTTGTGATGACGAAAACTGCGACGGTAGCGAAGAGGGTTCGTCCTGTGCCACAGTTTGTGATCCCAAGCACAGTTGCCGTTGTATAAAAGGTACAATGAGAGACTACCACGGCAATTGTGTCAAACGAGATGAATGCTATAAGTCTATTTAGACTACATTTCGGCTAATTATATGCTGATGGTTTCATTTGGTAAAAGTTCAAATAAAGTTTATTTTGGGGAATATATCAAGACTCTGCGTTTTCTTTTTTTCACTTGAATAATCAACTGTATCAATCTCAACTCTCAACTGTATAATAATCACAACTTTTTCGATTGCAATCTATTTAATCGATTTATTCATAGTTTGAACGTAATACTCGTATCAATAGATTTCATTCGATTTTCAAATTAATATTTATTCGGTTCTTAATGTGACTATCATCATACTGACGGATATTATTTTTTGAGGGATTCTTCTCCAAATCGAACGTTATTAAAATGTTACTTATTGAATGTGCGGCTGCTCCACCCAAACAAACAAAATATCAATTGAAGACAGTGGACATGTGGTTCCATCTGCTGTATGAATGAGCAAAAAAAAAAACATTTGATACAGCAGGTGCTCGCAAAAGGAAAGTTCGAAAAAGGAAATTATTCGCAAACGAAAAATTGAAAATCAAGGGAACATTTCCATACAAACTTAATTCACAAATGGAAATTTCTTTCCATTTTCGAATACAACTCATTTAACTCTTTGATTTTTTCTGAGTTTATCATTATTGAGTGCAAAGAAATCTTGTTGCTGCTTGAAATGTCCGAACGAAACATACACATTCACAGATCTGTATTGTTCTTAATCGGAAATAGTTATTGCCGTTACTGCACGCGCTGGTGGCGAAATTATTTTCTCTTCTTCTGTTTTCATTTATTTTCGTTGGTTCTATTAGCGGAAAGTTTCAACACAATCGTTGTTGTGTTACGCTATTCTTGCCTTTTTTCTAAAGAATGCGTTTCACTTTCGAGTGCACCAGACAACATGCCATTTTCGTTTTAAAAATAAACCCCCCCCCCCCCCCTCCCCACCCCGCCCATGTATGCAATCGCTTATAAAAATTAAAGAAAATATTAAAATGATCAGTAATTGAGACAATCATATCCTATTTATATTATAATATATTATTTATTTAAATATCAGCCGTCAAAACACACCCCCGAAAAAAAATGTTAAAAAAAAACTATCACAGTGTTATTATCATTTAAAATTATTATCATTTACTCGATAAAAGTTTATTTGCGAACGCTAACGAGCAAATCCAAGCGATTTTCACATTGAAAACATTGAATTTGATTATGATATATCCATAACCAAATCTTCCTAAGATACTCAAAAACGATTCGTGAGTTTCATGATTTGCATAAATCGGTATATGTATAAACATACTGTAAATATTTTTCGTAATGATTTATTTTAATTGTCACATCGAAATTACTCTGGAACACATGATTGTAATGGTTTACTTCGCCCAAATTGAACAGTTGTTTAACAATCGCATTGTGATAAGTGATAACGATTCAACAAAAAAAAACAGAACAATTAAAAATCTCTTTAATTTTTAAATATTTATGATATTTCGGAATTAACCATTAAATATACGTCAACAACAAGATATTTATTTGCCTTCTTATAAACGTAATCTATTAAATATTTAGATAATTAAAGTCGTAGATTCTGTTCCCCACTATTCAAACCATTTCGATGCCTCAACGGTATAAATAGAAAGGTTTTTGTATTTGAATCCACAGTCTATAGTTTTTTCGAATAAAAGGAAACAAGCTTTTGTACGATATGGATTCGAAGATATTTTTGTTGGTGGTCGCTGTGTTGGTAGTATTTTGTGTTGCATCAGGTTTGTTCATATTTATTCCAAAAATGAATGACTTTAGATAAATTTCAAAATAATTAATGAAATATTCAATCAGGTATTGCGGCAGAGAGAAACTGTGATGACAATGAGGTTTACAAAAAATGCTCATCTCCTTGTGATGACCAATACTGTGACAATGTCCGACCGCCTGCGAACTGTGCAAAAGTTTGTGATATCAAGAAAAATTGCCGTTGTATGAATGGTTTAAAGAGAAACGATGCAGGTTATTGCGTCACAGAAGATTTTTGCGGTCTTTAGACTATATTTTGGTGATGGTTTCATTTGGTAAAAGTTCAAATAAAGTTTATTTTGGGGAATATATCAAATCTCTGCATTTTCTTTTTTTCATTTGAATAATCAACTGTATCAATCTCAACTATATAATAATTACAACTTTTTCGATTGCAATCTATTTAATCGATTTGTTCATAGTTTGAACATCACACTCGTATCAATAGATTTCGTTCGTTTTCACATTGTTATTTATACGGTTCTTAAGTTGACTATCATCATGCTGACATTAGGAAGTCATAACACGTGAAAGGCAAGTTGGACAAAGAATCGGACATGAACTCGATTCACGATTCGATTCACCAATTCGTTGAGGATTTTAAAATAGGATAAAATCGAATATTCGAAAATACAATGAATATTTCTTGAGAATCGCATTATTTTCTAAATTATTCATTCATGTTGGAATATCATTTTTTGAAATTCTTCTTCTCAAAACCGAACGTTATTAATGTGTTACATATTGTTTGCGTGGCTGCTCCACCCAAACAAACAAAATATCCACTGAAGACAGCACATGTGGTTCCATCTGCTGTATGAATGAACAAGGAAAACTTGTGATGTTAGCTCATGTGTTTTCACTTCACTGACATTTATCGCAATATTCTTTTCAAAATAAGACCTTGTGTATGTCGGTCGTTTCGATCCACATGCACTGTCTTTTAATTTAAATAATTCGGTCGAAGTAGTGAAGCGAAAATAAACTCAAAATGAGTATGTACAATTTCAAAAAGATTATGGTGGTTCCGCCAGCAAAGGTAAATACAAACTATGCATTTTAAATCGAAAAGAAAAAAAGAAAATCAAATCGTTAAACATAACCTTAAAACCAATGAAACCGTACAACGCACATGTCGCATAAATTTGCGTCAGCAAAATAAATGAAAATTCCAACGAAAATGTCTCCAATCCATTTGAATTTAATGAAAACATCTTTTTCAGGACTTTATCGATATTATGTTATCGAAAACACAACGTAAAACACCAACAGTTGTGCACAAAGGTTACAAAATATCACGGATTCGTGCCTTTTACACACGTAAAGTAAAATATACGCAACAAAATTTCCACGATCGTCTTACTCAAATAATTCAAGATTTTCCAAAATTGGATGATGTGCATCCATTTTATGCGGATTTAATGAATGTTTTGTATGATAAAGACCATTACAAATTGGCTTTGGGTCAATTAAACACTGCCAGACATTTGATTGATAAGTAAGTTTTATATTCAATATTCAACACGAACGAAATTGATGGAATTTCACTTACTTAATATTTACTATTTTTCAGTGTTGCCAAAGACTATGTCCGTTTGATGAAATACGGTGATTCATTGTATCGTTGTAAACAATTGAAAAAAGCAGCTTTAGGTCGTATGGCAACAATAACAAAGCGTCAGGCAGCCAATTTGGCATATTTAGAACAGGTACGACAACATTTATCACGTTTGCCATCCATTGATCCGTACACGCGTACGATAATTGTGTGCGGTTTTCCAAATGTTGGCAAATCCAGTTTTATCAATAAAATAACACGGGCCGATGTTGAAGTGCAACCATATGCATTCACAACGAAAAGTCTATTCGTTGGACACACCGATTACAAATATTTACGGTGGCAAGTAATCGATACACCGGGTATTTTGGATCATCCGTTGGAAGAGCGTAATGTTATTGAAATGCAAGCCGTAACCGCATTGGCTCATTTACGTGCTTGTGTTTTATATGTACTGGATATATCCGAACAATGCGGTCATTCACTTGACGAACAAGTGAAATTATTTGAATCGATTAAGCCATTGTTTACAAACAAACCATTAATTGCTGTTGTCAATAAAATCGATGTATTGGAATTGAATGATTTGCCGGCGGATCGTCGTCAAGCGTTATCCCGGCTTGAAAATGATGAAAATATTCCATTAATGCAAATGTCAACGGTTACCGATCTTGGTGTCATCGAAGTAAAAACTGAAGCTTGCGAACGTTTGCTTAGCTATCGTGTTGACCAAAAAATGCGAACAAAAAAAGTCGATGGCATTTTGAATCGATTACATGTGGCTGTACCGCAACAACGTGACAATATCGAACGACCACCATGCATACCGGAATCGGTGATGGAGCGCAAATCACGCGCAACCCAACAGATAATCAAACGAAAATTGGAAAAAGAATTGGAAATTGAAATGGGTGACGATTATATATTGGATTTGAAAAAGAATTACACAACAATACCAGAACATGAACGTTTCGATAATATTCCGGAATTTTTCGACGGTCACAATATTGCCGATTACATTGATTTGGATATATTTGATAAATTGGAAGAATTGGAACGTGAAGAAGGTTTACGGGATGAGGGCGGTTTGTATAATCCACCCGATATGACTATGGATGAAACGATGAAAGAAATTCGTGAAATGGCCAAACAAATTCGTTCGAAACGATTCCATTTGCGTGATGAACGCCGTTTGTCAAGCAACAAAAACAGTTCGGCCATTCCAAGGCACAAAATGCCAAAGATCAAAGAACGTCACATCGGCCAATTGAAAACGACAATGGAAAATCTGGGTGTTGATATGTCGGGTACGGAAAAAGCCAACTTTACCAAGAAAATCATCGAAACGAGACGAACATTGGTGCCAATTGGTGGCAAAAAAGAACCTAAAAAAGATAAAGAATCATCGGCCATTGTTCGTAGCACTGGACAACCAATTAAACGAGCTGCTGCACGTCATGAGCTTGGCATTAAAAATACTGCTGTACGTATAATTTTTCCATTGAATAATTTATTTATTTTTTTTCCTTCTTTTGCTTGGTATTTATACGTTTGATAACAAAATAATTAATTTCTCATTAAAACAGATGAAACGCAAATTGAATATCATGGCAAAGAGAGACCTTGCCACCAAATTTAAGAAATTCTGCATGAAAGGAGAAGCCGATCGATTCATTGGTGATAAAAAACCAAAACATCTGTTCTCTGGCAAACGTGGAACAGGCAAAACGGATCGTCGTTAAGCTATCGCATTGCTTTCATATTCTATTCTATGAAAACTATTTAATTAGTTGTTTTTTCTTCTATTCAAATCACTATTTCTTTTTGAATGTGTAAACAACAATCACCGAATTATATTTTTTATTAAATCTGAGAAATTAAAATTTTCGAAATTGTGTTGTTTATTCCTACGTTATTTGCTAGTATATCGCAACCGACTGTTTTTTTTTATCTCACTTGATATTTTATTTTGAAATAGCATTCGGTTTCTGAAGTAAGAGCTAAATATAAAAAGATATGTCAATAAATTGAGAAATTTGCTGACAGATCATGAAACTGTTGCACAATTCGCAAAGTGAATAAAAGGATGAAATTCACTTGATTCTAGACCAGTTTTAATAGTTCAATATTCATGAAAAGTTCCTTGAGATGATTCCGAAAGGTTTGATTTTCGCGATCGCTGCTGCGTTGGCATTATTTTCCTTTATTGATGGTTCGTTATGAGACTTTGCATTTAGCACTTCGATATTATTTATAACTAAATCTGTATATATTTTAATTTGCATTTAATAGAAACGTCACAGGATTCCACATCAAATGAGCCCTGTGAGCATACTGGAAAATGTCCGAAATATGAAGATTATACCGAATGCGATCCTTTTTGTTTTGAAAAGAAATGTTACGAAGAAATACCAAAATTTTGTACAAAGATTTGTAAGCCGGGCAAATTTTGTATGTGTGCCAAAGGCTATTGTAGATGTCAAAGTGGCCATTGCAAAAATAAATGTGTACCTTACAAGGAGATTCATGGAATAGTCACTCCAGTGGACAAGAAATCATGTCCCCCAAAGACCGATGCATGCGAATACCAATAAATAAATGACAAAATTTAAAATTTTCCCGTTTCCAATCACTGTCAATAGTCAATTAACGGTATCGATAGCCAATATTTTTGGATGTAGAAACAACTTAAACGATATTGATAATAAAAGCTAAAATGAAAAGGCATCTTTTTTCTATCAATTTTGTTTCTTCTTGTATTTTACATTGAAATTTTCAATCAATAAACATTATTTTCATTAAGTTTCGCGAATTTCTGCCATTAATCCAAAGCAGGTCATGCTGCATAAAAGTACAGTTCGATACACCACCGGTTCACAACAATCATAGGAATCAAACTGTATCTTTTATGCAGCATGACCTGCTTTAACGCGATGCCTACTTTGAATATCTACTGGCAAATTTAAGATTTTTATACAGTCGAGATGGATAAAGTTAATTATTCAAATGAAATAGAAAACGCAGAGTCTTGATATATTCCTCAAAATAAACTTTATTTGAACTTTTACCAAATAAAACCATCACCACATAATATAGTGCAATAGAGCTGCATTTTTGCTTAACATTGATCTTCTGTGACGCAATTGCCGTAAACGTCTCTCATTGTACCTTCTACCGACATTCATCGATAAAAAAGCAATATTTCGTTGCACATGTTGCATAGAGCTCCAAGCAGCGTAGCTAGGCATATCAGAATTCACCTCTACGAAAATTACATCCTAGAAATATGTTGGATAAGAGGCTTGCCCAGGATCAGAGCCATCTTACGAAAACAACAATTTCTGAAACGCAATTGTAACCGAAAAATAAAATGCAATGTTAAAATCATGTAACTAAAAGATATATTCATTTGTTTAATCAAGTGTCCATTTCATCATATAATAAAAAATATCGCATATATATTGTTTCCAAGCCTCTATAATTGATATAATTAGCAAATGCTGAGTTTGAGCCAATATCATATGCAATTTCATAATTGATAAACATTTACTTACGAAATAAAAAAAATAATTTTTTTAATATTTATTCTTGTGAAGCGATCACTGTTCATCTCACTTGATATTTTATTTCGAAATAGCATTCAGTTTCTGAGGTAAGAGCAAAATATAAAAAGTTTTGTCAATGAATTGAGCAATTTGCTGACAGATCATGAAACTGTTGCACATTTCGCAAAGTGAATAAAAAGATGAAATTCACTTGATTCTAGACCAGTTTTAAAAGTTCAATATTCATGAAAAGTTCCTTGAGATGATTCCGAAAGGATTGATTTTCGCGATTGTTGCTGCGTTGGCACTATTTTCCTCTATTCATGGTTCGAACGTTTTTTTGGACTTTGCATTTACGCCTTCGATATGTATTCATTAAATAAATCTGTATATATTTTAATTTGCATTTAACAGAAACGTCACAGGATTCCACATCACAGGCTACATCAACAGCGGAATCACATAGCGTGGCAACAGCATCATCAACGTCAAATGAGCCCTGTGGGCACACTGGAAAATGTCCGAAACATGAAGTAATTGCCGAATGCGACCCTTTTTGTTTTGAAAAGAAATGTTACGAAAAAATACCGAAATTGTGTCCATTGATTTGTAAACCGGGCCATTTTTGCACGTGTGCCGAAGGCTATTGTAGATGTCAAAGTGGCCATTGCAAAAATAAATGTGTACCTTACAAGGAGATTCATGGAATAGTCACTCCAGTGGACAAGAAATCGTGTCCTCTAAAGTCCGATCCACAAGAATGCCAATAAATAAATGACAAAATTTAAAATTTTCCTGTTTCTAATCACTGTCAATAGTCAATTAACGGTATCGATAGCCAATATTTTTGGATGTAAAAACAACTTAATCGATATTGATAATAAAAGCTAAAATGAAAAGGCATCTTTTTTCTATCAATTTTGTTTCTTCTTGTATTTTACATTGAAATTTTCAATCAATAAACATTATTTTCATTAAGTTTCACGAATTTCTGCCATTAATCCAAAGCAGTTAACAGTTCGATACACCAACGGTTCACAACAATCACAAGAATCAAACTGTATCTTTCATGCAGCATGGCCTGCTTAAACGCTATGCCTATTTTGAATATCTACTGGCAAATTTAAGATTTTTATACAGTCGAGATTAATAAAGTTGATTATTCAAGTGAAAAAAAGAAAACGCAGAGTCTCGATATATTCCCCAAAATAAACTTTAAATCCACTTTTACCAAATAAAACCATCACCACATAACCAGCCGAAATAAAGTCTAAGCATCACATTCATCTTCTGTGACGCAATTGTTGCCACGGTCTCTCATTGTACCTTCTTTACAACGGCAAGGATTCTCATAGTAACATCTCCGTTCACATACTGTATGGTCATACACATTGTAGCACAATGGGTCATCACAAGGAGTTACACAAGGTTTGTAAACCTCATTTTCTTTTTCACATGTTGTTTTCTCTTCTTCCGGCGACGGTGCCGCAATACCTGATCAAATATTTCGTTAATTATTTTGAAATTTATCTAAAGTCATTCATTTTCGGAATAAATATTCACAAACCTGATGCAATACAAAATACTGTCAACGCAGCGGCCACTAACAAAAATATTTTCAGTTTCATATCGTACAGAAGCTTGTTTTTTCTATTCGAAAAAAGTATAGACTGTTGAATTGCATGAAATCGTAGGTTTTATTTATACTTACATTTAATAAAATAATTTTCGATTCATGCAAAACAGACCATCACGATTGGGACTTACGAAAGAATTCCGATATAAAAATTGAACAATGAAAAATTGCATGTACCGATTTGTACATTAGACTCACGAATCGTTTTGAGTTTATCGGAGGATTTGTGTATCGAATCCTCCACGAATACGGATAACGGATAATTTATTTTATTTATGTAGTCATAGAACATTCGATGCAATAAATCTTCTCGTGAGACTCGTGAGTCTAATAATATAAATAAACCAGTTAATATTTTCTGTAATAAATAATTTCAATTTTTTATATCGGAATTTCTTCGTAAGTCCCTATAGCGATGGTCTATTTTGTACGAATTGAAAAATATTCTAACAAATGTAAGTATGAATAAAATCTTTCATTTCATTCGATTTCACAATCTGTATTCCTTTCTGTATTTTTCGAATATCATCAAGTGATAAACTGTCTGACAGATGATTTGACATTCATCGATAAAAAAGCAATCTTTGGTTGCACATGTTGCATAGCGCTCCAAGCAGCATAGCTAGGCATATCAGAATTCACCTTTACAAAAATTACATCCTAAATATATGTTAGATAAGAGGCTTGCCCAGGATCAGAGCCATCTTACGAAAACAACAATTCTGAAACACAATTGTAACCGAAACATAAAATGCAAGGTTAAAATCATGTAACTAAAAGATATATTCATTTGTGTAATCAAGTGTCCATTTCATCATATAATAAAAAATATCGCATGTATATTGTTTCCAAGCCTCTATAATTGATATAATTAGCAAATGCTGAGTATGTGCCAATATCATATGCAATTTCATAATTAATACACATTTACTTTCGAAATAATATTTATTTAAATATTTATTCTTGTAAAGCGATCACTGTTCATCTCACTTGATATTTTATTTCGAAATAACATTCGGTTTCTGAAGTAAAAGCCAAATATATAAAGATATGTCAATAAATTGAGAAATTTGCTGACAAATCATGAATTTGTTGCACATTTCGCAAAGTGAATAAAAGGATGAAATTCACTTGATTCTAGACCAGTTTTAATAGTTCAATATTCATGAAAAGTTCCTTGAGATGATTCCGAAAGGTTTGATTTTCGTGATTGTTGCTGCATCGGCATTATTTTCCTCTATTGATGGTTCGTTATGAGACTTTGCATTTAGGCCTTCGATATGAATTCATAACTAAATTTTTATATATTTTAATTTGCATTTAATAGAAACGTTACAGGATTCCACACCAAATGAGTCCTGTGAGCACACTGGAAGTTGTCCGAAATATGAAGATTATACCGAATGCGACCCTTCTTGTATTGAATGGAAATGTTATGAAGAACCAAAATTTTGTACATTGGTTTGTAAGCAAGGCAAATATTGCACATGTGCAAAGGGCTATTGTAGATGTCAAAGTGGCCATTGCAAAAATAAATGTGTAAGATACAAGGAGATTGATGGAAAAGCGATTCCAGTGGACAAGAAATCGTGTCCCCCAAAGTACGATGCATAATAATGCCAATAAACAAATGACAAAGTTTTAAAATTAAAAAAGGCTTTAATCCAATTTGCTTTGATTAAAGATGATTCCAAGGGAAAAGTACTAGACTGCGAGAATTCTCGAATGCAATCTAGTACAAAAAAAATGCCGGAGAATGCAAAAAAATGCTATTCAGGGCTATGAAATGTTAATAATAATGCGTGAAATTAAAAGTGACATTTGTCAAAGCTTCGTTAAGTTGTGTGCGTATGAATAATGTCTTTGAAATTGAGAGCATTTCCGTACCCACAGAAACTATATAAACATTTCAAATGTTTTAAAATCACTATACAAATCCATTTTTATTTGCGCTGGACTCACCCAAATAAATTTTTCATATGATTTTTGATCTTTGTCTGAAATATCAACGATTAAAGATGTAAAACAATAAACATAGCTTTGCGAATGTCACTCTTGATTTTCTGCATTGTTTATGACATTTCATAGCCTTGAATAGCATTTTTTGGCATTCTCCGGCATTTTTTTTTGTACTAGATTGCATTCGAGAATTCTCGCAGTCTAGTACTTTTCCCCTTGGATGATTCTCTTCGTAAAAATAAGAATATTATTTCTTCGATAAAATTTTGCCAAATGATGGAATATTATTGTAATCGAAATGTATGAATAAAATTCGAAATAAATACTTTGGAATCATTGAACCCATTATTTTTCGTGCATGAATCCGATTTCGATTATTACAGATGCTCAATCCTCGGGAAAATGCAGGCTGCGTCTGTACAAACTGGAAAAGTGCATTTTATACAATGATTGCGCCACATCACATCAATAAAATGATAAGTGTTTTTCGGTTGTTTTCTTCATTTGTTTTTCTTTCTTTATTATATTATGAAAATGTATAAATTTAAAAATTTGCTTCATCAACGTCAATCTGCATGTATTTTTCATGGATTATTATTTTATTCTCAGTCCATTGTCAATGGTAAATGGAATGTGCTGAACAATTGTGTCAATTTTTCAACAGCATCACTGAAATAGAAAATTCAAAAAATGAGAAAATTTTAGTTCATTATTCGATTCATTTCGTTACATATTAAATTTTCGGTGGTATTTATTCCATCCAGCTTTGATTAATCGTAACGTACCCGTGTAATGGACTCTTGTGATCAATTTGATTGGATAACGAACGTACAAATTGTATAAATAGATCCATACTTTCAATAATTGATTTTTGTTGCAGCCAAACACGTGGCATCGTATTCACAATTATGTGTGACTTAGCGATGGCATCGATCGGAGCACATATCTGACAAAAAATTAATCGATCAGCTTCGAAAATATACGCTATGGGCAGCATTTTACATGTTGAGAAGAAAAAATAAAAACTTACTCGAATCGCTGATAAAAGATATCGATTCAAAAGTGATGAAATGGCTATTTCTTTCAATGCACTGTCTGACAAAATGCCCTCCCAACTCAAAAGATTCCGGAACAATTTTAATGCGCTGCTAAACTGTCGTTGAAAAAATGATGATCTGGCCTCTTTCGATCTGTAATACAAATTTTATTGTTGTAAGTGACAATTATTATTCATAATAATTGAATGATTGGAGTGTTTGTTGATACTTACTGGTTCGGGAAAAATGGAATGAATACGTCACTTTCCAAAGATACTCTCATTTTGTCAAATATTGCAGTGAACATTGTTTTCATATATTTCGATGTTGGTTTCAATGATGGATAATCACGAATCAGACGTCGTAGCAAATTGACAAGCCTCAATGTTTGTGTCGATGAACATGGATCCCATGCTTTTTGTATGCATTCCGTGATTTTTGGTAAAATAATTCTTTCAACAATTGTCGGCACCAATCGAATATCTGGATCATCCGCTAAATCCGATTCGGTTTCATTTGTTTTATACCCGTATTTCATTAACGTATCATACCATTCCATTTTTTCAATGTCTTTGCAATTTTCATCCAAAAGATTCCACGTAATCATATTCAATCGGATTATTGGACCGACAATTTTCGGAAGACAAAGACTAAAGTATGTATCTTTATATGAAGTCATATCACGATTTCGCCATTCTTCAAAATGTTTCAAAATGCCCGACAATTCACAGAATTCTTCGGACGCATCTTCGAATATTAATGTGGCTTCGGCACTTATTTGCTCTGAAAAAAAAAATTAAATGACATCAAGTCAAGTATTTGTTTTTCATTAAACAATTTGAAATTCCGAGTCGACTTACTGAGTTGATTTTTGTACAAAGTGGCTTCCTGTTCCGGAACCTCGTCATCACTTGACATACCATCCAAATGTGTATTTCTTATGTCAACACGTTCTCGATCTAAAATGACAGAGTTTAAATTCCGTCTCAGAACCAGAATTGGATTTAATTTGAATGTAAAAATTACCTCTGCGCCGTCTAGTACGCCGGCCTTCCCTTTCAGCAGCCCGTTGTGCACGACGTTCTTCTAATCGTCGAGCCTCAGCATTCATTGGTGCAGTATTTGTTGGCTCTGCAAAAAAGACACATAATTTTTTAGTTTTTTTCTTTTCTTTTATGCAAGTCAATGAATATGAATCCCGAAAAAAACTCACTTTGCGCCTGCGTTATTTCACTGGCTTGTTCAGTAACATCACGTCTTCTTCGTCCAACACAATAATTCCAATATCGTTCCATTGCAACATAATGTCTCTTCTCCAATTCAATAATTTTCGGCACTTTCTCATCAAAACAATCAATCAAATCCAGCACATAGCCCTTCAACTCCTGATAAAATCGGTATTTGGCAGCCGCTACTGGCGCATTTTGTTCCGATTCAATTTCACCGAGCCCAAGAACCTTAATGTCTTTGGTTATTTCATCGATTTGTGATAAATGCGATGCATTCAATTCTTTCACTTGTTTTAATCGCTCCTGAAGACTATTTCGAATTTCCTGTGGCATTCGGAGGCCAGTTTTCTTTTCCGATTTTTTGTTCAATTTGATTGAATGTGTCTTTTCGAAACGATTCGATGCATATGCTCGTTCGAGTAGATTACCGGTTGAAATGTGTTTTGGTGATGCATTCGTTCCATTTGATCCATCTTTGATGAGAAAATGTGAATATGCTTCTTGTTGGGCGTTCATTAGTTGTGAACCACTAATGGCTTTTCGTATTTGTTGACTTTCCCATTCATTCATATCCTGATCAGAATCTTCATCGGATCCATGTTGGACGGAATAAAATTTTTCACGGCGCTCGTCTCGTTCTTTTGAGCCTGTTATGGCCGACATATCAACACGCTCATCATCCGATGCATCATCTTCGGCCTCTTCACGAATCAATCGACCTTTGCGATTGTCAATTGGCTTCTCTTCCAATGCCACATAGTCACCTAAACAATCGAAATAAAAAGAAATTTTGTTAAAAACGAAAAAATCCAGGAAAATGAATTTTAATTTTGTGTACCTAGCTCACGAGCCTTTTGTCGTTTCTTTCTTGCTTCATGTATCATCGCTGCATCGGGTATAGCACCACTTTCAAGCAACGTTCGAAAATTATCCGGTTTTTTGAATCGATGTGCACCTTCGGCTTTAGATTCGGATTCATCTTCTGATGACATATCATCGCGGCCAGCACATAGAGCAGCTCGTCCGTTCAGAATAACATTCGATTCTGATTCTGTTTTCTTAACAACGAGCTATTTGATTTCGAAAAGAAGGAGAAAAAAATGACAAAAGTCAGTATATTGTGTGTATGCAGTTTCAGTCACCCATGATCTCGAACAGGAAAAAACAGTATGAACTTAGGATAGAAATTACTGTAGCCTTTTTTTTGCTTGGTAATGCATTCAAAATCTATTTGGTTCGTGTGTCTGTTGTTCCCTGTTAAAGAAACTAAACTATTTCCACCTTTGACAAGCATTTTTTTGGACAAATGGAAGCCCAAAGCACTTAAATTACTTTCACAGAATCAAATCAATTATTATTTAAATATAAGTTCGATTCACGAAACAATTCGAATTGGAATTATTTGGCATGAGATTTTTCTTTTGTTTCGTTTTGGTGCTATTTGTTTGTTTGCATGTTTTTGTTTTTTTATTTTGCTTTGAAATGTTGTAAATTGGTACAAATTGAATTGATATAATAACCTTACCACAAAGTCGTCAGTGCGTATTTCAGTATGAATGCTAGAATTGGAAATTTTTGATGATTTTTGCCGTTTTTTATTGGCTAAATTAATATCATCATGGTTAGTGCCCTTATCAGACACTGTTTCATATGACGTTGCCTGAACAACGTCACATGCATTTGTTTTGTTGTGGAAACCACCGTTATTGTGTTTCGTATGACGATCATTTTCGCCACTGTAATTCGTGCCATGGCCATCTTTTTCGCGTAATTTCTTTCGGCGACGCTCTTTGTCCAACATTTTCATCACTTTTTTGCTGTGCGATGTCTTTTTCACTTGGAATACTTCGTCTTCATCTTCTGTGCAATGAAAAAAAAAAACGAAAAAAACAAAACAATCGCGTTTTCTTATTAAAATCATCACAATCAGAAAACAACAATCGAAGCTTACCGTCATCTCCAAAGCTAAGCAATGATGATTTTTTGCTCGATTTTTTATCAATCGATGGATCTTTTAATTTTTTCTCATGTTTATTGCTGATATTTGGTGGCGGTGGTGGTGTTTTGGATCGTTCATCTATATCCATTTTGCCTGCGTTGCCACCATTTCTGTTGAATTTGTTGCTAGTTGACGCTTCATTATCTGAATTTCGTGTATTTTCTTCATTATCATCCTCATCCAATGCACTAAACACTCGCCGCTGAACATTCCCCTTTTTCGGTCGACGAAATAGCGACATTTTTCCTTTTATTTTTGATTATAAAAATAATTATTTATTCGTTTCCAATCGTTTTGGTCACAATTCACAAGCAAAATTCTTTATTTGGCTAAATTGGAGCATCACAATGCTTCACGAGTGGTTCTTGATGTGATTCAATTTGAAAAAAAGGATGTTGTGTAAATTTGGGAAAAAAGGAAAAATGGAAAAAAGAATGGGGCCAACCACACTGCAGATATTTCAAACAGAATCTGTCTAATGATGTGCTTTATTATGCATTTTCGTGTAAATTTGCGAACGATATGAAATTGTGTGTATCGGTGCCTCTGATTGAAGCTATGTAAGCATATTTTTGACAGTTCGCTATATTCAATGCGTAACATGACCGTATCGAAATGGATACGTTCAAAGTCATTGTGACACTTTGAATGTGTCAATTCATTTTTCCGAATTTTAAACTGAATTTTATTATCAAATGGAATCTTTATTTTTTTTACAGTTGTTCGCCAATGAATCGGCATAATCGACTACTTTTGTTTGGCAAAATAATCGGCCCGAGTTCCACGCGCCTCTTCGACATTCTTAAAACCATTTTGTTCGAGCAAATGGTCAAGCTCTTTCTTAATTTTATTAACAATTGGTGGCCCGTGATGTATAAGGGATGTGTACAGTTGTACAGCTGAAGATCCAGCTGTTATTTTATCATAAGCGTCTTGCCCGTTGAAAATTCCGCCCACACCAATAATGGGCACTTGTCCTTTTGTCAATTGATACATTTTTGCAATCAATACTGTTGATCGATGATTCAATGGAGCTCCGCTCAAACCACCCGTTTCGATATTGTTTGCACTCTTTAAGCCAGAATCACGTTCGATGGTTGTATTCGAAATAATTAAACCATCAACATGACACTCATTTTTGGAAATTACTGAAACGATCTCGCGAATCTCCTTGTCATTCAAATCGGGAGCCAATTTCAAGAGAATTGGTATACTTCGATCAACCTTTAATCGATTTCGGGCCTCAATGACCTTGCTTAAAAGTACTTTCAAATTGTCGGCTTGTTGTAAATTACGCAATTGAGGTGTATTCGGGCTGCTTACATTTATGACAAAATAATCAGCAACTCTTCCAAATCTCTCTATGCCTTTTACATAATCTTCATAGGCGACTGTGGTTGCTTTATTTTTGCCTAAATTAATACCAAGCACTGGTTTTTCCTTCAAATTCATTAATCGCTTCAATACCCGTTCATGCCCTTCACTATTGAAACCGTATCTGAAATAAAAAACACAAATATGATTATTATAACTATGGCTTTGGATTGCGAATTGCGAATTGCAAGTCTCATCACCTGTTGATAATTGCCTTGTCCTCAACTAGCCGAAACACTCTTGGTTTATCGTTTCCAGGCTGTGGTTCCGGTGTGATCGATCCAATTTCAACAAATCCAAATCCACTTCGATGCAAACCATTCACAGCTTCACCATGCTTATCAAATCCGGCTGCTATACCAACAGGGTTCGATAAATTGAAATTCAACAATTTAACATGCTGTCATAATTTCAAAAAATAAAAAAAATAAAAAAATAAATTCAAAAACAAAATGTCAACCGAAAATAAATAAAAGTAATCTATTTACCAAGCGTTCAGAATCGATGTCTCTTTGCCGTGGAAACAAATTATATTTAAATCCCAAAACAGCCAATCGATGACATAGCTCTGGTGAGCATAATCGTATCATTGGCATCATAATATCATCATAAAATTTACTATCGTTACGATAAATTCCAATGCCAAATAATGCACCGATTGAACATGTAGTGACAATTGCGGTCGATTTGATTTTGTGCTGTGTGTATAAAATGGAAAAAAAAATTTTGGGAAATGTCAAAACAAACCGAAATTTGATTGTTATATATTTAATGAAAAAAAAATACAATCGATAGAGTAAAAAGGTATTGTACTTAAAAACCGATCCAAATGAGCCCGCTATCAATGTGTAGAGACGCCCTTTTGTTCAACAGAATTTTTATTTTCAGAATGGCGACCAACAAAGTAGCACGCAATCCAAAAAATTATAAGAAAACTAAAAATGATTCATATCAAACAAAAGAGCAAATTATAACACAATATTTGCGAACACAACTCAATGAATCGATCGTCACAACGGAATATGTTGAAAAATATGCTGAAATACAAGGAAAAATCATCCGAGAAACGAATGTAAGTGAAATTCACTTGAAATTCATAATACTCCTTTTTTTTTTTGATTAATTTCGTAACGCATTGATTCAATAGAAACTGTTCCACAGTGGAAAATATCGTTTTGGACTGGAAAGTGGCGTTTTAATTCCGATAAAAATCGATAATGTACTCTCTTATCGACAATTCTGGTCGATCGAGGTAAATTATATTTAGAAATTTTTTTTTTTTAATAACTCAATGAAAAGAAAGAAGAAAACCAAACCAATTAAAATCTTTTACAGACACGTTATCTAAAAATGCGTGCCAGAGTCCAAAATGAACTGGCCCGAATATATCAATCCGATGGAGAACCATTTGTTGATGTTGTTGTTGGTGATATATGTGCCATTCATAGGGATAATGTTTGGTATCGTGGTGAAGTAATTCGAATCATTCCAAACGTTGATCCGGACAAAACACGCTATTCAGTTCGATTGCTTGATTTTGGTCGTGTTGTTCGAACAAATGAACGTCGATTACGGCTATTGAAAGGTTGGCTGGTACAATTAAGTGCTCTGTCAGTTGCATGCACTTTAACCGAACTGAATGAAGACGAAGAGGATATTTTGGTGAATGAATCATTGGCAGCCAAACTATTCAATCAGCTCCAACATGTGGCTGCCAATTCCGAAAAAGTATTAATTCATTTGGTATCGACCAATGAGCATCCAGATTATGGTTACATAAACGAAGTACATTTATTTGCTGATTACAAAACTGATACAAATGTTTCAAATGCTGCCTATTTAATTCATGAGGCTTTTGGAGCTTTTAATCCAATGAAAATTGAGTTTCGTGAGTCCATTTGCACTGAATGGCTTCAAAAAGATTTCAAAGCCATTTCACCACGTCGAGAATCACAATTTGGTCGAAAATATGCCGTAACAATGAGGCACGTTGCATCACCATCATATTTTTTTGTACAAATGGATAGCCAAACGGAACTGTCGCAAAAAATACGAAAAAAATTGGAAGATCATGTTAATGGTGTTAAGGATTTAAAAGTGGCCAACGGAACAACTAAATGGAAAATTGGTAATAGTTGCTTGTGTTTGGATGACTGTGTTTGGTATCGTGGCCGAATAAAAAAATGGATTCCATCGGGAAAATATTTGGTTTTTTTGCGTGATAATGGTCGGCTAATTACCGTTTCCAAAAGATTTATGCTTCGATTGCCAACCGAACTATCGGAACAACCGGATTGTGTACAAAAATGCCATTTGGACGTATCAACGGCTTGGCTAAATGAAAATGCTGATGATTTTTGTAAACTTTTAAAAACGTATAAATCATTTGCTGTCAGCACATGCAGCACTTTTCAGCACAAAGATGTGGAACGATCGATTGGCGTTACATTGTTTGGGACAAATAGTGAGCCTTATTTAGAAAATGACCAGGCTTGGGAAAATATTGGTACGCGAATAATCAGCAAATCGATAATGACATCGCTAGAATATTTCATCACAAAAACCCAATACTACTATCGCATACAAAAATACCAGCCAGACTATGATGACGACAGTAATCATTCGTTTGATCATGTTTTGATATTGAAAAAGGCAATGGCTTCGATAAAGTCATGCGAAACATTAGACATACAACAGCAGCAACAACAACAACAACAACAGAAACAAACTCGAACCAAAATTTGGCATCCAGCGATGCCATTGATGGGCACAACATTTATGGCAAGCATTGGTCATATCAGCGATGAAGGTGTATTTTTCATTCATTCAGACACCGATATGCATTTAGTTTGTGAAATAAACCGAACAATTGATGCTATCATTGATAAAAAGACAAATCAAAATGATTACAAAGCCGGAGCCAAATGGAAAGTTGGAATGGCTTGTTTTGCAAAGTCTGAACAAAATGATTTTCCAAATGAATATTATCGCGCCACCATCAAATCCATCGATCGCATTGAAGAAGATTGTGTGGTAAGTTTTCACATTAAATTTAAAACAAATGGAGAAAAAAAAGTTGAAAAAAGGACACAATTGATACGTTTTGGGTGATTTTTTTTTGTTGTTTCAGGTGGAATTTGTCGATTATGGAAATTATGGTTGCTCAAAGTTATGTGATCTGCATGTGGCCACACATTTTGGTGATATACCATCGTTAGCCCATCCATACTATTTACGAAATGTTATTGCTGCATCGGAATGCGGCAAATGGAATCCAGAAATTCTTGGCCCATGTCGAAAGCAATTGGTGGGCAATATTTTTGCTGTTTTCGTCGAACGTGAAGACGATAATCAGAAACCGATCGTACCATGCGAAATGCAATTCATTGAAGAAAATAACATAAATCTTTTTGATTGGCTGATTGCTAAGCAGTTGCACAATGGATCACAACTCGACGATGATGATCAACTTATTGTTAACGTTTAAGAAATTATTTCTATTCAATAACTCACGGCCAATGTTTGTCGGGGACTCATTTTTTTTTCGCTTCTGTAAAACACAAACTTTTGAAATATGAATTATGAAATTGCAAACTTTTTGAACATGAAAATGAAGGAAATTCGATTTGGTTGAAAATTTGCCGATTTTTTTGATTATTATATTTTGCATACATTCAATTCCGAACTGTCAAGCCGTTGCCGTCTATGGATTACTGTCAGCCGATATCACACACTGCATACACACACACACACTTTTATCAATTGCTGTGTCGTACGCATTATCAACATTATACTCACTTATGAATTGGCACATTTTTACGTCACACACAGTCGCATACGATGTTGGGCAATGCATACATTGTACACATAACAAGAACCAAACAACAATGAACGCAACAAAACGAAATCAATCCAATCAATCTAAAACATACGGTGAATGTGTAGTGTTCGGTTTTAGTTAAGGTTGGATTGCTGTGTTCTACATTGCACCACAACAACAACAATCAAAAAAACACATCAAATTTCTTCGCATTCGAAACAACAACAGAAACATTAAACAAACGAGAGAAGAAAAAAAACAAACAGTATTGCTGTTGGTGTCGAACACTAAAGACGGCTTTATTTATATTTTCATTTTCATTTTCATTTGTGAACACACTGAACTCACATCAGTGTTAAATGTTAAATGTTAGCAAATCGATAATAAACAAATTCCGTGGGTCTTTTAATCGTTTCGACAATTGCACAGTGTTTCTGAAATTTTTCATTTCGATTGCGTTTTTTCACTAACGACAAAATAAAATCAACGAAAGTGTGCGTCATTCAATCCGAACAAAAGAAAAATAGACATTAAAAAAAAAAATGATGTCAATCCGTATGTTCACTTAAAATTCCGTGTTACACAAAATCAAATGAAGTTTTTCATCTAAATTATGGTTAGTAATCGGTGAATTAAAACATTTTTTTCTCTCATATTTCGACTTATGACATTTCGTAAAAAGAGATTCATCGAATTAACCAAATATATATTCGTGTGTCATTCTTTCACTTAAATCAGTCATATTCTATGAGTTCATTGTATCCGTAATGTGGATTGTTTGTTTTTTTTTTGTTCGAAATGAAGGGGGAGATTTTTGTGTACGCATAAAACAAAATGTATGGCTTTCCATTGACGCCATGGAGCATGGTAGTTTTGAACTTTTGGCTATAAAAAAAAAGAATATTGTTATGGTTTTTGTGTGCAGACATTTTTGTGCGACTTCGTCTACAAAGCTTCTTAGCAAGGGTACAACGAACTTGGTCAGAATGTATAATGCGAATGTGTCAATGTTCCGAGTTCCAGCACACAACGAACGGACATTTTTGTGCAATTTAAAAATTGCATGCAAATCAATTTGATGGATAAATGGTTATGAACAATGCAAATACATTTTATTTATTCTTTAAAGTAAAAAACACAATAAAATATGCAAATTGGCTTTTTGCATGAAACGGAAATTAACGAAAATCCATAATTCAGTTAGCGTTAAGTGCTTAAATAAATAAAAAATAAAGTCACAAATTTTGAAATACGCAATGCAAAATAGCAGCAGAAAAGAAACGATTGCATATGCATGTGAGAAAGGCAAATTAAATTGCATTTCGATTTCGATTTGCTGGCTTTCGATCACACATCGTATTCCTGGAATCAAGATATAGTTTCACAAGTCATTATTTTACATTGCTTTCATGCTTATGAATCTCATTCATAATAATAATTTTTAATTTCAATTCAATTTCTTATTTATAATATTAATACATTATGGTATGGTTCTCCCACTTTGTACTGTTGCCTCGCTCATAACGAGGTCATATCACAACAAAAGAAGTGTGCTCTCAAATATCAACAAAAACCATACCAAGACTAAGCTTAATCGAAACCAAATGTTGAACATCAGACAAAATGCCATCATTTTGGAATAGTTACAGATCTACGTTAACAACGACATACGTACATCGTACAAATCAATAGTAATTGAAAAATTGCCTTGAAATGGAAATTGTTTGCTCGAAATTGAACTGTAAACGAAACATGCTTAGTTTCAAATAAACATTGAGCACGTATTATTATAGTCATTTGGCCAAAATAGAATGGACCTTACATTTTATCCAAAGGACCTAACTATACCCTATATCCATAGTGGCTATGATATTATTTTACTTCTGGGCATCAGTTGACATTTGACAGTTGTTTCGTTAATCAAGTGAATGAAAAAATCTATTTTCACATAATAGCCCATTTTTATGTTGTTAATCGAATACAAAGCCCATAATCTGCAAACACTCATCGAATATTTTATTTATATTTTGGCCCCTAAACAATATCGATCCATTTATTTATCGATAGAGAAAGTATCAACCTCCCCTTTGGTTTCCATGAATGAAAAATGAACTCATTGTTGAGAACTCTTATCCAAATAAAGGCTTGACAAATTGCTAAGCTATATTGCAGCCGAAACTAGTTTCGGATAAAAAAAAAAACTTTCGATACATTTCGTTTGGTGTGTGGCAAGAACGTAAAATGTTCAAAAACAGCATATGGTTCCGTTTGGTTCACATATGTTCGAAACGCATTGTAAATATTTTAACAGCAAATAGCAAAGCCAACGAACCAACCAATGTACACAAACACACCTCTTCGAAATTGTCGGGAATTAATTTGGATTCCATTGTTTGAGTTTGAAATCAAAACCGGCAACCAGGCCAGAACAATGGTGATCATCACATTAACAATGATATATTATTATTTCAAAAAAAAACATGAAACAAATTATATATTTAATGTATTTAAATAATTGAAATTGAATTAATCATTGTATTGTGTGATGTTAGCTACGGGTTGAGTATGTTACTGCACTCATTTGAATCGGTCAAATGTTTGAAATGAAAAATTTCGATTTAATTGTCATTGATGTTAATTTTTTTTTTGTGTGTTGTAATCTCTTAGAATAATATTCTCGTTAATCGAATTCAATAAAGTGCCAGACCATTTTATTATAGCAAATATTTCAAAGCAGTTCATCAATGTGCCGCTGTCACAGGCCAAATGATTTCATTATCATCCAACTTTATGCTTTGTTTGATAAGTTTATTGCCATCATTTTTCGTTTTTCATGTTTCTTTGTCTGTTTAAAATTTTCACTTGTTTCGGGTCATAAAATACATTCTGACCAAACCATATTCATTTGATGCTTTTCGTAGAATAAAACATTTTATTTTGTGATGAGTCACTGAACAAGGTTGAACACAGCATATGATTCAACAACCGGGAGTGGGAGCAAGCAGGTTTTAGCAGCAATTTTTCCTAATCCAGAGACCAATGAGACCGGATTCTTTTCTGACAGTATTTTGACCCAAATTATAATTGATTATTCTCATGGAATCATTTCTGATTTAAAGAGCCATCGATCTATAATTAATGCAATACTAAAATTTTTATGGCAATATTTTGAGTCAAAATGAAAACTCTTCAATCAGGAGAGTCTGTAGTTGGAGATTAAAGAAAATTCGACTGAGTAGCAGTTATAATCAGTAATCATACTGCTTCCACCCCCGTCAGCAATCACTGAACGCTGAATCACAAAAATTTATAAAATTGCTTTTCTTTCCATTTGAATGAATTTCTTAGTGCCGAAGATTCGGTGTTGAGTAGATTCTTACGAACGATTAAATTTATTAATCAGACAAAGAAAAAAAAATTCTATTCAAAACACGCGCTGGCTCTGCATGAATCGCGAACACAGACAAACAAAAAATTCACTCAAAATGAAATCGCTTGACTGAAACATAGTTACGATGCTTGTTTCATTTCTTAAAATTCGATATCACAATAAAATATCATTCGTTTGACATGTGTATACAATATTAATAATAATCAATCACTAGTTCATTGATTCCTTTGGGTCTTTGCATTCGTTTTGTTCTGAATCAAGTTCAATGTTTCATTTTGATTGCCATTTTATAGCGATGATTATTATTGTTTTGCGGGTGCTGGACTTTATTGGCGATCGTATAGTCGACTAGAGGAGTATGAGATGTGTGCGTGTTGATTTCGCTTTCGAAACCTTTTATGGGGTCTCTTGATGGCTTTTTAATCAACTTAATTGAAACCGTTCTCATGCAATTGTAAATGGTTTGGGTTAGAATTTTACTAATGGAATTAATTTCAAAGGTCGTTTGCAATTTGCAGTCTATACATTAGTTTCAATTACATCATTGTGTTTCAATCATTTCAATCTATTCGATATGAATTTGAATGCGACGTATCAAAATTTGATACTCAGTATTTATGAGAATAGTGTGGATTTTGTTCTAATTCAACATCGAATGCAAATGCATACCTGAATCCTGATCCAAGGTTAAAATGGACAAATAACCAATAAATCATTTCAAATGCAACAAATGGTCGACGGCTTGGAATTTGAAAAATTATGTTCTCCTCAATTCAAATCATAAACCCATCCAAATTGCTTGCCATAAAGGAAACCGTTGATATTATTCATCATTAGTGTAAATTATTTGATGATTTGTCTTGTGGTGCGAAAAGATAGTCGCCCGTCAATTCAATTCACAGACTCTAATTTGTTCAATTTTTCAATTTATACGACTGGGTTCTCTTCGCTAGACGCTTATTATTATTAGTCAATTGAAAAGAGACACACACACACTGTAAATCACGTTTCTAATCAAATCGCACATGCATCAAACTAGCTCAATTTAATAGTGCTTTAAATTGGAAGTGTAAATTTGCTTTATTGAACGGTTTATTTTGTTTATTTATTTTTTTCGAACAGTAACGACGTGCTAACGAGTCAATTTGGATTTTGACTTTATTGGATCGGAATTGTGTAAATTTTGGATAATATATATATGTGTTGAAAATGCCTTCACTACGACAACGTGTTTCAACTTATTTCCGGCAGCTGAGTTTCATAGCCGAACCAAATTCACGTGAAGATGCTCGATTTGCGAGCACTTTAAGTCCACGAAATGCACCGGGTGAAGGATGTTTTATTACAAAATACATGGAAAGGTGAGTGCATCGAACATACGATTCGATTTTAATTGTTTTTGATCATTGAAATCGTCATTATTTCCAGTCAAACGAACGGTTCTACATCGGATGTTTCGAGCCTAACCAAAATAACTCATGGAAAAGAACCAACCGATTTACCGGATTTACCGCTTCGTGCTTATGATACTGGTATTCATACAGTTAAAGCGGCCGCAACTGGTCCTGGTCTTGGTTTGACGGCTGTAAAACGGTCTCGCGCTCATCTAACACTCGATGATGACATTGATTTTATTGACACGGCCGATGAAGAGTCCGATGAACGAAAAAGTGTTCTTAAGCCTGAGTTGAGCTTTCGAACACGTTATCAGCAACAATTTCGACAACGAACGGCTATCAATTCCATTCCACGAGACGCTGATCAAAATGCAAATGAAACAAACAATATTCCATCAAATGATGGTCGAGTCAGAAAATTAACAAATAATGAAACGACTACAGTTAATGGTGATACCACAAATAAAATCCATCAATTAAAGACTGAACCGAATGCAAGCGGAACGATCAATGTGATTGTTAGCATGATAAGTACGACCAGAGCCACTGGTGAACCAGCCAATGGTAAAACGGAAAATGTAAATTTGGTTTTGTCACGACAAACGTCCGATAATAATTCCAATAATGAAAATGTTAATGTTCGCCAAGAGAATATTTCGCCAAATGAGAATGCAAAGAATTGTTGCATTTCAAATGATAATTTCACACCAAATGGCAGAATGGGAGCGTTCGAGAATCGTATATCGGTTACGTCACCGGATGAATATGCGGGCATTTCAAATTGGAAAATGGCAAATGAGAATGCGTACGGGCTGTCGGTGTCATTGTACGAAAAGAATTATATAACACACGAAAACACGGGAAATCCGATTGCTGATTGTTATGGCATTGTGATGCGTGGAAATTCAGTGGCTATGGCTTTGGCTGATGGTGTCAATTGGGGTATTTATCATATTTTGCTAATCTTAATTACAACATCAATGAATTCATTTTCCTTTTCTCTTTTTTCAGGTGAAGGAGCCTGTTTGGCAGCACAATCAGCCGTTCAAGGCTCTTTGGATTATCTGAATAATGCTGTATTTGGCCAAGTAGCCGGAAGTATGGCAAAATCAACGCGTGAAATATTTGTCAGCCTTTTGCGTAGTTTTAGTTCGGCCCATTCATGTATTCTTGAAACTGGCGGTGCCCTAAGTACACTCACCGTTGCTGTTATTCTGCCATTAACAGGACCAAATTATACGGGAAAATCGGTAGTATGTTGTTGTAATGTTGGAGACTCACTCGGCTACGTATATTCAAAAGCAAATGGTGTTCGAGAATTTACGCAAGGTTCACATGATGTGAATAGCATGCGAGATATGCGTGATGCTCTCGGTGCTCTGGGGCCAGTCGATGGAAACAAACCCGAATTGGGCAACTTGACATTGTCAATGACCGTAGTTGAAGCGGGTGATATTGTTTTCTTAACATCCGATGGCATTTCGGACAATTTCGATCCAGTTGTTGGTAAATTTGCCGAACCAAAAACGAATATGCCAATTTCTGGTGCTGAACCACAAACACAACAACAGCCACAACATTATGCATTAGCATCAAAACGACAAAACAAAAGCACATCATCGATGCATGAAACCGATCCAAAAAAAATCAAATGTCAACTTTCAATTACAAAAATCCGAAACTCAACCCATACGACCCATTCGAAATACAAAAAAATCAATATCGACAGCATCAACGAAAGCATCAACATTATCGCCACAATCATCGAATGCACGACCGAAATTTATGCGATCCCAAACTGTTATCGAATCATCTCGAAATCGATTCAATAAATTATCAAACATTAAAAAATATCCTGTTTCGGCTGCCGGTTTACCTATTGTGACCGGCCAACAAAGACATGCACTCACACTGTTACGTATCGAAGATCTTCTTTCATATGGCATCAATGGATCGTTGCAAACTTCGGTAACGGCTAAAAAATTATGCCATTTACTTGTTGATTTCTCGAAAATGATCACTTCGGCCAAACGAAAAATGCTTGAGCAACGAGAACTTTTCTATAAAGTGGCTACCGTTGTTTCACCACCAGACCCAGAAACGGGGAAAAGTAGTGGCGTGGTGAAAAAAGAAATCGAAATGAATCGTTTGCAACGAAGAGCCGCCCGAAAACGAGTTGTCGATGGTCAAACATTTTCATTTTTGCCAGGTAAACGATTGAATATCCATCGCCTTTGAATAATTGGATGACAAAATAAATTTTCTGTTTTTCTTTTCATGCAGGAAAACTGGACCATGCAACCGTTGTAGCCGTACGAGTGCCCTCAATCACCGAATCATTCAGTTTCGTTGAAACAAATTTTTGAATCATGAAATCGTTTGTGATGTGTGACGAATACAAAACACAAAACAATAATTTTTATGCAGTTTTTTACCCTTGAAAAATGTTGTGCTCCTGATTCTTGATATTTTATTGTTACCCTGGACCCGGCATAGTTAAAACAACATATTTTCATACCATTCGATGTGCTTCATCACCTCAATTTTTTTTTAAATCAAACCTAAAGAAGATCCTGTAGTTTGTGCTGCATTTTGATGCAATCACAATTATGGTGATGCAAACACCACTTTGCAAATAGCTGAATAACTGCCCATTTTACTTTGCATGCGCTTATTCTATTTTTTTAATTGGATTAAATGCAGAAACGAATTGCTGAATCGAATTGATGTGAACTAAAAAAACTTTATCGTGTACACAAAACATACACGAATTGATTAGAGAAGAAGAAAAAAGAACGAATTGAGAGTGATAAAGAGAGAGAGAGAGAGAGAGAGAGGAGTTCAATTTTATTTTGTTACAGAACGCCTATTGCGCCTCCAGTTCAGTTTATTTTCTTTTCTTCCCATTTTTTTTTGATATTTTTTGTTTTACTTTTGTTGAATATTCACATGATTGTTGTTCCTTCAATTCGCAATTTTCAATTATTATTATTTTGTTTTTTGTTTTGTTTCAAATGCGATGCATTTCCATTCCAATTTCGTCCATTGATGTGCAAAACGCGAGGCGTTAATTAATTTAAGTCATTGAAACATTTTTCAAAGCCAGTTCACAGTGTTAATTGAATTTAATGTGATTTTATTTGAGATTTTACTTTTTTTTTTAGTTTTCTTATTTGCTTTTTTTCATTCGATTTTAAACGGTATCTAATGATGCACACTGCAAAATATGTATTCAATTATAGTTTTTGTAAACGCTTTTATTGTTCGTGGATCCGAGACAAATTTATTACCACAATAATAAAAATAAATGAAGAAAAAAAAAATTGTTCAGCTTTCTTACCCGTTGCGCGCCTTTAATGTAAAAGATATTCTATTATTTGATGAATAAAGAGCCATTATTTTCGGAATCGAAATGTTTTTTGTGTGTTCATTTAATCTGACTGCAATCCTGAAAATATCTAAACTAAAGGGAAAACTACATCAAAAAGAAAATTCTTGACTTGATTTGGTTAATAAATATTTGATATTTATTTTATTTCATCCATGATTAATTTCAAATATCTCTGTTTATATCCATAAAACGAGATATTTTATATGAAATGATATTTAATTTTACAGGAATTTAATTTCACCTATCTTTTGTTCATGCCCTCAATTAATTTCGTATATGCTTCATGAGCTGTGAAGCACTTTAAATTTAGCCGAAATGTTGGCCCGTTAATCTCTGTTTTAATTAATTTGAAGACAAGACAAAAAAAAACAGCTTTAAATATTTTAATTTTTCTCTCGTCGATTTCGGGACAAATGAAGCTAATTAAAAACTATTTAACATTTAGTTTTGGAAACTTTTGCATTGTCATTCTCCGTTTTTCCCGGGTGCCCCTTTGTCAACAATTTCAAATTCTTTTGCCTCAAAATTACAGACAATTTCAAAATTGTGGCAACACCTGCATTCCGGATCAAGCATAAATTGTTCATAATTATTATTATTGTTCATTATTAATATGATAAAAATTAATAATAATAATAATATTGTTTGTGGATTTGTTTTAGTTTTTTCTTCTTTATCTGCAAAGACGATATGTTAATTCTACTTTAATGTCACAATACAATTTTCGGAACAAATAGCGCTCCCACATTTGATTGGACTTTTTGCAATCAAACTAAAAATTCTCTTGCCATTCATTTACTAACATTATTCATTGTTCATTTATCGAAATATGTTTTATTTTATTCTTTTTATTTCTCACCACGATCTGAATACCGGATCGTTCATTCTGTTGATCATAAATTTGATTCGTTATATAAAAGATTTCGTAAATTCATCTAAAATAAAGTTCGATTGGGCAGAATTTTTCTCGGGGTCGGTACCGTAGAATATAAGGGGATAGTGTGGTATGTTTTTTCCAAAGATAATATAATCGAGTAGGAAAGTATTCATAGCAAATTGGTCGAATAATAATTTAAGAAAAAAAAACCATTGAACAATTCCAAGAAAATCGAAAGAATTCAGAAAGCTCAGAAATGGTGCGGTTGATTTGTCTGCTCGGGGCAAAAGTAGGAAAAATTAATGCATTGATTCTTTTACTAAATATTCCGTTTTGTTTTTGGTTAGCGGGGATTTTCAATTCCTATCAATAACACAAGATATTATTATAATATATTATTATCGATTATTTTTTTTTTTATTATTTATGCATTTTACTAATTTTACATTAACGAAATTTCAAACAATATTGTATTTGATTTTGGGTCAAGGGCCCAGGGCATGGACTTCCAACCATGGAAAATCACCTGGTAGCATTTCAAGCTTTTAAAACAACTGATGCTCATTCAATTTTAATATAAGAATGGTTTTTTTTTTACACAATGATGAAAAAGCAAAATGAATTTAATTCATATAAACATAACAATTAATTTCATTTATTCAGCGCGATGCACATTTTTATTATCTAATGAAAAAGAAGAAAAAAAACCACAGGAAAAAAGAAGAAAAATTTCATCTAAAATAACCATCGCTAAATCCATATGATGAATATGAAGCGTTGCAAATAACACCACAAATTCCTCTTTTATTTTGTTGCAATTCGTCAAAATGTCTAACCTTAATATTTGATATTTTTCGTTTTTTGTTTTTTAATTATAATATAATACGAGAATTCATTTTTCATGTGCAATTTGATTTTTTGTTTGGGTTTTTTTTCCTTCATTTCACATTCTTTTCCATTTTTTTTTTCGTCATTTTTTATGAAATTTTAATTTAATTTTTTTAAAGGAATTATTTTTTATGTATAAATAGTTGTATTGTATTGAATATGCTTGATTTTATTTTTTCGTTCCATTTCGCAGGTAAAATTGCTCATTTTTCACTTCGTTTCGATTTGTATTTTTCATTTTTTTTCTTTAATCCTCAAGATTTGATATTTATTTTGAAATAAATTGATATATTTTCTGTTTGTATTTGTATCGGTGTTAATTGTAATTTATCAACATTTTTCGTCAAACAAATTCGAACTTACATCACTAAGTACACACTACACACGAATCAAGTGCGTTTCATCCAACAATTTCTTTTCTGCATCTGTTTTATTTTCTTTTTTTTTTTCGATAAATCAATTTTGTTGTGAATAGAATCTTTAGTGTATTTGTTTTACTATTATATTTAATATGAAGGTTTAGGTTAGCGATGCCTTAAATAGTCTAGTACATATGTATTTATAACTATTCTTTGTTGTTTTTTTTTTCTATTTCTTTCTTGATTCAAAAAAAATCGGAGAAAAACGTTCGTAATAATGATGTCAGCTGTAAATGTTATAAAAATTGGTTCTATGTTCCATGTGTGTGTGTGTGTGTTTGTGTATCGTCGAAATTATTGAGTAATGTTCGGTGTCGTTCCATTGTTGTCATTGTCCACATGCTGCTCATTTGTATTTTCTTTTTCTTTGTCGGTTATCACTGTTACGGACCTCTCAGTGGCTTCATTCCTTTTATCTAAACAAAAAAGATAAATTTAAAAAATTCCGATTAAAATCTCCTTTCAGCTGCCGGCAATGGGCTTCAATTTTACAACCAATAGCCATGACATTGAATTAATATATGTATAAATCTACCTAAATTCAAGAGCAATGATCGTTCTTTATTGTATCGAAAAGTCCATAGTAAATGTGGAAAATGTGCGACTGTTTAATGATATAAATCTTACATTCGGCCTATTATTCCCGATGAAAAACGCACGCGTATCATGAGAAAGGAACAAAAAAAAATATATTTTATTTTCAAAGATGAGTTTTTTTTCATCCATCCATATTGTATAGGATGTGTATGTGAACAAAGTGAATAAATGATTTCGTTAGATGTGTTAAAAGTTTACCGGTCGTGTGACGTGGTGGCGGTGGTCGATTGTCAATGATATTCATGTTTTTGGCATGAGCACCAAGTGCCGACAAACCACTGCCCGCGTTTGCTAAATTATTTGTTGCGCCCGATGTTAGTTCAGATGATAAATCGTCTGTGCAATTTTGTTTGTTAGCCAACACCACAGAAAAATAAATTGTGACACGGGGAAAAAAAAGAAACAAAGCAAACAAGAATGATGGTAAATGTTAAAATGTGCAAAATGTTTTCGGTTAGAAAATGAAATTCCCGGCGGGAGGGGATAAAAAAAATACGTGATTCACAAATTCGAAAGCCAAAAAAAGAAAAACAAGAGTTGTTGTGCAAATGGAATATTTACGCGTACTTGTATTTTGTTCATAATGACCGTTTTGTTGCATTTTGGCCGGTGATTCGGTATTCAATTGTGAGGCCGTGACAGAACGTGTTTGTAATGTGGAGGCTTTTGCCGAATTTGGTTCATCGACTAATTGTCGAAGTCGCATCAATTGAGCCTCCAATTGTCGATTATGATCTTCAAGTATTTGCATACGTGCTTCTAATCGTCCTTTGTGTTGACGCAATAATTTTGCTTCAGCAATTAAATCTGATCCACTACCGGTGCCATTGCCTCCGATAGACGTTCCATTTTGATCATCATCCGGAGTTGTGGATGGTGTTTGTTTCAAACGTAAACGTTCATATTCAGCTTGTAGTGTTGCATTTTCCTCTTCCAAATCTTGAATTATTGCCTCAAGCTCTTCACGTTGTTCAGCATCAACGGCAGCCATTACTTGTAATGGTGATTTTGGATCAGTGCCATTATTGCTACCATTATTCGGTAATGTTTGACAATATTGTGCAATTAATTGATGTTCATCATCACTTCCGGGTGTGGAATTATTTCGTGAACCATATTCCACTTGGGCCAAACGTGTGGCATACATTTCGAAACGTGTGTGCATCTCATTTTGTAGATTTGTATGGGCTGTATGCTGTGGACTTGGTGCTGGACTTTCTAATGCATCACCTTCGAGAACGCTTTGAACCGGTAAATAGCCAAGACGTGAATGCTTTTTGAAATATTTGCTGCTTTTGAATTTATTTTTTAGGGCACGTGTAAAGTCACGCACATCTTCGGTTGATGTTGTCTGTGAATAATATAAAAAATTCAGTTGATAATGCGTCCAGAAGAGATGAAAAAAAAAACAAATCTTTAAGGAATACACACCGTTGTACAATACTCATGCATCGGATGGCTGAGTTTATGATTTTTGCCATTTCGACCAAAGAAAAAGCACGATTGACACATATCAAAATTGAAACATTTCAAACAACGATATCGAAAGCCAACAATCGGATATTCTTTGCATATATTACATTTTGCTTGATGTTTAGCCATTTCAGCGGCAGCCAAACGATGTAACACCGGTAACCATACTAAACTTTGTGGTTCATGTTGTAACCAACCAAGAAAATGTTGAGCTTCAATCAATATCTCTTGATCGGCACCACTTCCATTAATACCGTTGGCTACCAATTGATCTGATTGTGTGATTCCGGCTCGATCTAAACATGAACGAACCGATGGTTCAATGTTTGAACCACCAAATGCGGCCACTTCACCCAATTGACGAGGAACTTGTATGCAATCGTGTAACAATAAGCCAAGTTTTCGTTGATCAATCTTACGATCCGGATCGGCTATTAAACGGAACAAAAAACGATATTTCTCTTCCAAAGGACCTCTGCATAACAGAACCAATCCAACCTGCCACGAAAAAATATCAAAAAATAAAATTAAAATGGTTGAATGGAATTATTCGGCTGTTTTTGTACTCACCTTAAAACTTAAAACCCGAATTTGTCCGGTTCTTTGTGAATCATATACATTCAAAATCCAATTGATGGCCAAATCAAGCATCAAAGGTAAATCGATTTGGTCAATGGTCACATACAATGAATGTAAAACAGTGGTCATATCAATGATATCAATGAGTTTGTCATTTTGGGCTCGTAAACCGTGACGATCGAATGATTCAATTGCAATCGACATTGGAATCCGATCAAAAGCTACATGAAAATGATGTGAACAAAAAAAAAATGAACATTAAATCGTATTGATTGGACATGATTACCGCGCCCCCTTACCTAAACGCTTTTGAACCGAACGTAATTTTAATGCAGTTCGATATGCTGAGAATCGAACTTCATTCAAATCGGCCAATGATTTCATTAATTCAATCATTTCCGGATGATCCCAATGTGTTGTTTCGCGCTCATGACTGTAAAATGAACAATGGCCACAAAAATTTCAAAATATAATCTCGGCATTTAAACGTATGTAAATAGTGACGAAGTGAATGGATATAAACTTACTCAATATAATATGGTACATTAGTTGGTGTTGTTGCACGTTCCCATGGTGATTTAACACTTTGACTGAGATTTGGCAATGGACCAATGGTTCCATTATTTATTGATCGACTTCCGTCAGCTGTTAAAATATTTTGATTTGCACCAGCATTCACAAGTACCTTGTGACGTTCGTCCATTGCTATTTGCAACAATTTCATTCTATTTTTGTGAGCACAAAACAAACCCAAAACCAAAAGAAATTGAGAACAAAAAAAGTGTTACAAAAAAACAAATTGGAATTCGAATATTGTGAGCATTACTTACCGTGTATTCAAATCCTCCAATTTAGCCAAACATTGACTGGGTACAAGTACATGATTGGCCGTAAAGAAGCTTTGCTGCTCATTACAATCATCCAATAATGCACCGGCTGTTGTCATTTTATCACGCAAACGTTGTAAATATTGTATTTGATCACTTGCTTCGGATGCTGATACTGGTGGTGTCCATGTATTGGTTGTTGTTTCAGCGGATGCAACACGAGATTGTAAATCCTCCAATGTTTTTTGAAATTGACGCATTTTCTGTGTATTTTTTTTTATTTGAATGAAAAAAAAAGAAAAAAAAGGTGGAAACGAAAACAAACAAACATTAGCCAAATTCACCGTTTTAAATTGTTTATTCAATAGAAATATTTAACACGTTTGATTACAGCTATGGCTTCAAATGCAAATATTCCAATAAAAGCAATCATTTGAGAAGTTGATTGTGTGGCTAACCACAAATCAATTAAAACAAGCATTAAAATCTAAAGGAAAAATAAACCTGCATGAATTTAATTCATTTCGGGTCGAAAGTGGTCATTAAACGTAAAACAATTTAAAATTATTTGTTTAATGGATTTTCAATTAATTTACCAGACAAATTTTGTGCGATTGAAATGCGAATTTCATTTGTGCAAATGCATTTTGAAAATAAATACAATATTTGCTTTTTGCTGTCATTCGATTTGCAATGCAAATCAGCATGAGCTAGTGTAATATTCCGGAAATCATTGGAATTTGAAAATGAAAATGTGTGAATCTGCCAATGATATATTTCAACTTTGATGGAATTTTTCAGCATACAGCCGATGGCAAAAGCCAAGGAGAATTTTTATGATTGATGATTTAAAATTCAAAATATCAAAAATGTGAATAATAAATTACATCAAGATGGATTGAGCCATCCAGGTGAAGGTGTGTGTTCGCATTAATAATACACTCGTTCAAATTATATTCAGTAATAATCGATTTTTGCAGAGCGATGCAACATTGCCCATAAATTATTTATGCATTAAAAGTGTTTAACTTTGTTCAACATTCAATAAAATGTGCCACACTTTTCTGTTTGCAACTCAATATACAGTTCAGGAGATGTAACAGCATTGAATTATTCATCCGATCAGAATGTTGGGTTACATTTAAATGTTAAAAGTGAAATGTATTTATGTTGATCGTTAGCTACGTCAATTCCCCAAAGAAAATTGAAACAATGACGCCATGTCCTGGGAATTTAATTTCCATAGAGCCAATGGCTTGCAAATCAAATATTTACTTTTTATATGTATAAGTTTTGAAATATTCGTTATTCTATTACGCTAATAATAATTTCGATTATAAATAAATATTCTTAAATTTTGAGCCGAAAATCCTGATGTAAAGAACCGGGCATCGGATGAAAAGTTTAATATTCTTACAAGCAAAATTCAAAACAAATTGAATTAAGTATATAAACGACAATTTTCTTTTGTTATTTAATATCAAATCGAAAGAAAAAAAAAATTATTTCCAAAAGTTTTGTTCGATGAAAAACAATTCATTTTGCTATTAATATGTTGGCAGAAATTCTTGCAAACACACTGGGTTTTTCTGTTATTATTTTCATTGTTGTTGTTGTTGTTGGTGTTGCTGGTGTTGTTTGTAACAAAATATTTGGTGAATTTTCTTTTGTTTTAGTTTAAACTTAGCAACAATCAACATTGATGCTTCTACCAAAAGTAAACAGTTCCAAGTGCATTTTGAACTTTGTTCATCATTTCACACAATGAAACGATGTCTTGTTATTCCTTTCAACTAAATAAATATCAAAACAAAACAATGATTAAGTTGAATAGAGCAGCGAAGAAAAAAAAAACAACAAAATTTGCAAAACAAAAGTTGGAAATTATTTTTTGAAAAAAAAAAAAACGGAAACGAACACAACAGAGGAAGAAAAAAATGGGGGCCAAATTAATGGAAAATTAAAATGGAATTGTTGCTTCAAAAATAGCATAACAAAATCGCATTTCAATGAAATGAGTTTTGGAAGTGGGAAGCAAAGAAAAGCAAGGTGCTTGAAAATGTGAAAATGAAGAGAAGTTCAGTTCCGGTATTCGGTTTTGAGAACAAAACTGAAAGCAAAACTTTTGGCGAAAGTTGACAGCGATGCTCATATTGTTGGAAGTAAAGTTTTTCATTTGCTACACAGTGCAAAAGAAAAAAATTGAGAATTCTAAATATTAATTTACAACAGAATAATATAATAACCGAGAACTTATACATATACAGATTGTTGCTATTTTGAGTGCACTGTATGCGTCGGTTGACTGCATGATTCCAGATTCTTCAGACTCTGGAGCATGAAGCATAAAGTTGTTTCAAACTATTTTATTACTCGCTTTCATTTAGTTGGTGTTTCTTTTGGATTTTTTGTTCGTCTTCATTTCGCCATTGCAATGTGTTTATTCTACTGCATGGTTGCTGAAAGCATTAGCCAGCTTAACACAAAGAAAAAAAAACACTGCAAAATGATGTATGGATGTGATATATGACAGGCAATTGCTTCTGTTCGACAAATAAAACAGCAGCTATGAACAGCCACGATGATGATGAACGAACAAACAATGGCAAAACTGCATAATGGGCCAACATTCAAAGAACATTAGTGCATAGAGCACACTACACAGTACAGAGCCCGCAGACTATACAACATTGTGTTCGCCATTAAAACAAGTAAAATAAAATAATAATTTTCAGAAACAGAATCGAATTAGATCCATGAATGAAACTAATCAACATTGGAATTTTAAACTACAATTCAACGGCAAATTAATGATGATTAAATGATAATTGTAATTTGAAAGAATAGATATCATCATCGAATTATGGAGTTTTAAAGCCATCTATTCTGCTATGAATCTCCCATCAGATTAAATTCGGTGCCATCATCCAGAAATTTGTCCACTTTAATCAATTTGCCCATCATATACACGAACGAAATGAGCAAAATAAGTCATAAATCATATGCGCCGGTTGATTCGTGACTGTATTCCGGTGACACAGACAATTTATGATCACAAACAATGATAAGATTGTGCAAATTCCTGTGAGCATGACTTTTATATTTAGATTTTATCAACGATCATTCATCCGCCCGGTTAAATTTTTGCAAATATTTCCTTTTGTTCGGTTTGCTTTCGTTCCATGTGATGAATATGGAGTCAGTTCAGATTCATCAATGCACATTTTATGATTTCCAAAGGTGAATTAAACCAAAACGGCTTACTTCATAAATTGTGACATTTTATTCGAAGCCGCGATAATTTTAGAATGATGGCAAAACAAAAAAGACGTTCAAATAAAGTTGACAAGCCAAAATGTGAAGTGTGTTTGGCTTATTGTTTAGTGATCAATAGTAAACCAAAAAAAACTGTTTGAATTTCATTTCATTATTTGCATTTAAATGGAAAAAGGTTTCATGATATTGACAAGCTTGGTTTGTTGCCATTACATTGGATATCCGCTAAAAACGAAGGTATTCAAATAATGACGACATGCAAAATCAAGAAGAACAAAAAAAAACTGCGTTTCGGATTAAAGTTTAACAATACACATAATGCTAATGGTTTAATCGTCTTTGTTCCCATCTTTTCATTCAGTTCGCCATTGAACATTGAACATTGAACGTGCACCTATGAATGGAATATTTTTCTGGTCTGGAACTATGAGCCAAAAATCCCGTTAGATCAAATTCTTCGAATTCATTGTGTTTTTGTTTTGCGAAACGAAAAATAAAATTGTGCTGAAAAAATGTCATGATAAATATGAATGTCAAATAACAAAATGATTGAATCAACTTCATCTATTTGCTTCGGGACCAATGTAAAAGAATGACTTATTATTTTCATAGTTTTTCATAATATTTTCCAATAAAATTTAAACAAAATTTCCGTTCATTTGGCGTACACGATGTGAAAAATGAAACGGAATATTTGCTTAAATGTGGTATTCTCAATGTTTAGCAAAATTTATTTGTTTGTTCGCTTTTTTTTTCTTCTTTATTCGTATTTATGGTCGACACCAGCAAAATTCATTTGCAAAGGTTTTCATTTCGCACCGAAATATGTTTACTAGACTCAAAGCATATTTGCATTATACAATACATCAAAAAAAAAAAGCAAAAATGTGCTGTTCGACCTAAGTGCGCGCAACACGAATATCGCATTTCATATTTAATCATAGTTTTTAATCGCCTTAAACCACACAACAAACAGTAAATGAATGGCACGCAACTATGAAAAGACTGACTGATCGCACTGAAAAGTACAAGAATAAAAGAAAAAACAAAGAAAAGGATGAACAGAATGGTGCACAAAATAACCAAAAAAAAAAAAAAAACAAGAAGAAGAAAAAAATAGACATCATAGGACTGATTAAAATAAATTTTCATTCGGTATAAGCGCGAGTTTCGGTTATTACATTTTGAAATTGAATACATATATTCAAAAGGATGAGCCACATAATAATACAGTCAGTTTGTGGTGTTATTTTATATCCGATAATGAGATTTTCGTTTGAGTTAACGATGAATTTTTAAACAAAGCGAACAACATTTTAATTTTTTGCCATATGACAGCAAATGCTCAAACGTTTGTTCTGAATTAATTTGAAAAAGAAAAAGAAACGGAAACAAGAGCGATAGCTCAATGCTTTCTCTTGGTTAATGGCATTTTCAATGAAAGGCTTAGAATCATTTGTACAATATACGAAATTATACGAGGGAAAATAACGTGTCGTGGTTTCAGGCTCAAATTTGTTATCTTGTGCCCATGCCACGATTTTAAATGCATATATATATTTATTTCTATTCACCAATCCAAGTTCATCACTACGGATCGTGATGTTTATTTTGTTAAATATTGTTTATGTATTGTGGGGCCATGACGGAGTTCAAACTACTTCATATTTGAATGAATTATTATTTAATGACCATTTCACAGCAAAATTTGAAAAATTTGAAAAAAAAGAAGAAAAAAAACCATTTTCACAAACAAACCTCAACTTCGAATCGTAACATTTCGACAACTTGACAATACATCATTTCGCCATCATTTTTGGTACCGCAAAAAATATCTTCATCATCAATCAATGTAATATCGCATTCATTGTATGAAAATTCCGATGAACTGTCATCGTTATCATCACCATTTACACAAACTGTGCTTCGATTCAACGATTCAATGCCGATTCCATCATCTTCATCGTCCAAATTATTATTTGAATCACTGGCCGATGTTTGGGTTCGTGTTGAACCATTGCTACTGCTACTTCCACTGATCATTGTATTCGATGATATTGAATACAATGTTGTATGTGATTTGTCAATCGTTGCAGGAGGTCGCCGCATAAATTGCATTTTATTTTTTATTTTTTTATTTTATTTTGAATTGTTTATTTTCTTTTTATGTCAAACACACAAATCAATCTCTTGTTTGGAACACACACACCCGCACACATACACTTGGACACTTGAGTCACTGAATGATACGGAACTGATATTTCTATTTCCAGCCAAATTCAATAATAATAATAATAATAATAATAATCGAGTTTTTGTTCAAGTTTCGACATTAAACACATGTATGCAGGTTGAACAGTGAAACCATCGCTATGCCCTGCTTTAAATTTATTTCTGGAAGTTTCCGTTAAACCTTGAAATAACACAAATTCAAGCTATACATTTATTTTTGCGCAACGAGCACATTTTTTTTGGTCGTCTTGTTCATGGAATTTGAGCCTGAAACTAAAACAGACACATCACACACCAAACAATTTCGATACCTCATTTGCATTTAACAATGATATTGTCACCATTCATTCATATTAAGTAAATGATGCGCTTGCATCTATTACATGCAATGCACCAAGTGATTATATTTCGATACTAAATTACAGCCACTTTATATAAATAGCTGGCAGTAGCGAGAACGGTCCTTTGCTCTTCAATCACGGCAACTGTAGCTAAAGCTATGGTTTTAAATTTAGAGACTGTGTATGCCGTGCACAGATGAAACGTGTAATGTATATATGTATATCAACTTGTCTGTTGTCTTACATAAATATGAGAAATTGTTAAAGACAACAATGAAGACATCCAATTCATGTCGGTGCAACCACATTAATAACAGACATCTGTACGCATTGGTTAAGCATTCAAGCCCATCACAAATTGGCGACAATTTAATCCATGTGATGGAAACCACTTCACTGAGAATAGTACTTTGACGGTATCTCCACTTCCATTCACATGGCCGTTTGCATCGAAACAGTTCTCGAATGAGCCCGTTGTGATAAATTTATTTGAATTGTTTTTTTCCGCATTGTACATCAAAAAATATGTACAATTCTCGGCAAAATATCGACATCACTGAGAATATCATTAAAACTCTTTTTCATCTTTTCATCTTTTTCTCATTCTCCACTACACAAACACGCACAGCATGTGTTTCATCTGCAATGCTTTAATTTGGAATTATTTGAAAATGGGCACAAAATTGAGGAAAAATAAGACAACAAGTCGAAGTTTATGAGGAAACCACTTTGTTGGATATTTTCTCTTTCAAATGGCCCAAACGTAAGCACATTGTCGACATTATGTGCCGATTTATTGAATAATTAATTGAGACACCATCGTTTCCATTAACATTATTCAATGACAAATAAAATTTTCCAAATGAACTTTACTTTGTTGCGGTCCTCGGCCATTTACTTGGCCATTTTAATGCACAACATTTACAAATGGGTTAATGGCAGTTTATATTCATCATAAAAATTACCCATTAGCGTAATTTTGTTCCCAATTTGATTCTGATTATTACAATATTATGGCACCGTTTCGCTATATATCATGTTATTTGTGTGAATGATGAAGTTGGAGCCCGAATCGCCTCCAACTTCAACTTGAATGAAAAATGATGCCTCAAACACTCACGCAAAAAATACACAATCATCGAATAGGGCGATGAACATTAAATATTTTGCAAATGATGGAGAGAAAAAAAACAGGAGAAAACAAACAAAGTAAATAAATCGTCCACAACGGACAAAGTGAACACAATGAACACTGAACCATCAGACAGAAGAAATCTTTTCACACATATGGTTGCTCTTTAACCGTTTCTTGGAGGAGATTCGTACAATTCATTTATTATACTGACAGTTAAAACTCCAGAATATCGTCTCCAGTCGCCAGATGAATGAAATTCGCGATTTGTCGTTCGTTTTAAGGCGAAATTTTTTAAATGAAATTTTGTTTATATTTAGATTGCATGATTGGTGCCTGTCAAGAAAGGAGATTATACTCTTCATATTGGATTAACATGGTGGCCAAATGATTTAATTTTCGATTAATATCAACTGTAACAAAATGATGGTTGTTGCTGTTAAATGTTTGTTTTTAATGAAAATTAGATTCGCTTTTTTTTAAAAAAGAAAAATGTTTCCCATTTCCAATGATCGACGGTCAGTGACCAGAAAGTCTTCATCCAAAAATGAAACTCATTATTATCATTCGGACCAAAGTTTAATTCTAATCAAAAAACAAAGCCTCATGTTAACAGATTGCACCAATTTATTTTGTGATTAATGAATTTCAATTTTGAATGTCAGACAAAACACATAAATAATCCCACATGAAATCGAACGAGGAAACGAAGTGAAGAAGAAGGGACAACGTGCAGGGCAAGAATATCGAGGGAGAAAAATGAATTCATGTAAACATTTAGAAAATGAGATAAATAAAAACCCACAAAGTCGCAAGTTGTGTATTGTGTTCGATAAATTAACAGTGTTTGTATGCGGTAATTTTTACGATTCTTCTCAATCACAAGGTTATTAACCACAACCACACTAAAATTTATTTGCTTCTTTTAGTTTTTCTAGAATTTATATGGCTTAAAAATCGATTGAGACTCATTGAAAATGATCAAATTACACACAAAAACAACAACATCTACAATGCAACAGTGAAAATAGCGACAAACGAGAAAATATTGGAATTTTTGAATGCAACGGCATCGTTCGAAATTAATCCCAATGATAATTATTTATTTGATTGGTTCTAAAACATCAACAAGAGCAAAAAAGGCACAACAAAATATCATATGTGCGGCTGTGTGACATATGAATCGAAAACAACAATGATCCAAAAGCCACAAGCTGTCAATTATATTATTCTTTAAAAATGAAACGAATCAAAACGTTTCGCAAATGAGTAGATGGCCTTCTGCTGAATGATGCTAAATTTCGATTATGGAATTTGATTCAATTGTGATATTTAATCTTCATTTATCTCATTTCATAGGCAGTTGAGTGCCGTTTACAAACGTATAGTTTCGTTTGGTTGAACAACTGGGTGAATTGTCGATATCAAACTGCTGCACATTTTTGGAGACTTTGTCAACAAAGCATTCATTATGCAAAAACTAGTGCAGAACAACAATAATGTGTGAATTGTTTTGAAAATGATAACTGAAACCAAACACTAAATGATTACGGAAAATTTCCACAAAATTCCGTGAAAATCGATCCAATTTGGAGCATTCGCCATGCACGGCCAGTTGCAATAATTAATATTTCATTGTTTAATTTAATTTCATCGTTCAATGAAGCGCATTTGATTTTCCATTTCATCGAATTCAATTCAATTAAATCAAATGGATGGACAAATAAAAAAATATGTCAAAAGAAAATAGATAGAAAACAAATCGTGTTCAATCAACGAATATTGATCATGATATTTTGTTTAATGACCGTTGACAAGCGAATTAATTACTTTGAAAGTAATTTTCTTGTAATTGCCCTAATCAATTGAACTAATAGTTAAACAATAAACAAGCAATCGCTTGGCCAAATTGGCTCTTGGGATCCATTACAACTCTTTCCCGCTTTTCAGTGTGCCAGTATTTAGTATTTAATAATGTGCATTTATGTTACGATGAATGTTTATTTTTGCAAATGGAAAAACATCAAAAGTTTCTTCCGTTTTTTATTTGGGGAAAATGAGACCATTTGAGTCTGGTGAAGATTGAAAACTGAAATAAATATGATGAATGCAAGGAGTTCAAGGAACAACATAAAAGAATTTCAAACATTTATTTATGAAATTTATATTTCCAGAAAGAAACTGCTTGACGCTCGACTTGCTTGAGTGAACTGACAATTCATCGTTCAAGTTGTTCAATTTAAAAATTTATTTAATTTTTGATTCTTTTCCATTCTTCAAAACAATAAATATTAATAATCCATTTGTTTTGTTGGCGCTGGCGTTGCATTTTTGGCCGATGCAAAGTTTATTATTTATAAAAATGCAAAACAATTTTTGTTTTGTGTGTTTGTGCGTTTGTACCGAGACCTTGTGTATCTTCCAAGAATTCCATGTGAATGTTTTCTCGTGAAAATGTTTGTGATCGTTGAGTTTGAGAAGGTGATACGCGAATTTGCACGAAACAAATGTTTTCTGTCAAATGAATATATATTCACAATTCCGAAGCGTGAACCAAGTGTGGCCGATTAAATGAAGATTGAAGATTATGTTGAAAAGGGCCATAATATATCAATCAAAAATTCTCATTGTAAAAAATTCCATTTGTTTAAAGGTTTTGATCCCGATTTTAAATCGGTTTCTCTATTTCATCACGGATCTCACCAAACTGTATACAACGGACAGACAGACACACCGACCAGACGACAATAAAAATGAAAACGAAAAATACTTATTCGTACGCTAAATTTATCTTATTGAATTTTGCATGTTTGCATATTGAATATCCAATGACAATGAATATATATTGGTTAAAGAAGCCGCATCGGGAATATTTTTGGTTTCTCGCAAAATCCACTACAGTTTATCTGTTTGTATTTGGAGGAAAAGTGTTTGTTCGCGAGTAAAAGAGTGCGGAACTCTCACATTATTGGACACAACAACATCCAAAATAAATGTGAGTGAACGTATTACGTTGTACATTGAGCATAGACATTCCAAGTCCCGAGCCAATTGAATATGGAACTGAAAATGAATCAAAATGGAACCAACGAACAACAAAAATACTACAGGACTGTATTATGACACACCGCGCAAAAAAAAAAAAACAACAATCAAAATGAAAAATGAAATGTGCGATTAACACAGTGCAGTTTTGCTGATCCTTTTTATTTAAATTAATAAAATTTGAGATTGCCGAAACATGAAAACTGAAAACGCATTTTAAGTGGCCATTAAACTGAAATATGTTCGTATTGTATTCATCGAATTAAATGAAAGAGAGTGGAATTCTTTCCATTTTTTTTTAATGAGATTCTTTCAGTCAAAAGCTCGAATTGCGAACATAAAACGCGAAACAAACAAAGATTGAATGATAATGGTGTGAAGGGGAGTTGAAATGGTTGCCACTTCTGATACGATGATAAAACTGGAATACAGAAACAACCAAATAAATTCACAGTTGTTAATTATATCAATTATATCATATTGGACTGTAAGAGCTGTAACGAACTGGTAAAACCAAGGTGCCGGAATTCAGGTTTTTTTTTTCGTCAAATCATCGAATTATCACTTGACGCTGCATAAATTTCTTATGGAATTTTGAAATTGACACAAAACATATTTGAATGAATGCATCAGCTAGAACTTATGTCAATTCATCAACAGAATGTTTACATAGCAAATGTTTTTGGTTTGTTTTAATCCTAGGCGATAGAAAAATGTGTTTATGTTTCTGTTTCTGTTTTGCTGTAATCTACTTTGATTTGGTTCGGTGAAAAACCATTCGGCAACTGGTTTATGGAAACTATTGAATGAGTCATTCTTTTGCCATTTGCAAAACTGATCAAGTTCACCGAACTCCAGAAATATATTCAAAGAAATGTCGTAACTTGCACAAAAATCAATTTTCACTATCAATTCGAAAATGATGTCAATTGTTCTTAAATCATTGAACATACAAATAGATTATTGTTATTATTTATTTTTTTTTTATCGTTCAAAATATATCTTCACTTTAGCCACTCTAAAGCTAGCACAAAAGATAATAAATAAATTATCAAAAGTCAGCAGAAACCCGAACAAAAAAAACACTCGTCAGTTCATTGGCCATACGCCGATCTTTTCTCCAAAATCACATGTCTTCCATTCAAACAGCCAAAAACCAGATGACACATTCAAACATTTTAAATTCTCAGAAATAAATCCACCAATTTCGAGTGGACGAGATGAAAAAACACCGTTTCCAGAACGTAAGTGTTAACGCGTCAAAAGACCGAAGTAAACTAAACTGAAAATAAAATACTGAATCAACGAAACAGTTTTTGTGCGATCGATTCCATACACAAAATGAAAAAAAAACAAACGCAATAAATATGAAAATGCATACACATTACTACAGTCCCATACAAGTCACAGTCAGCAGTTTAACAGTTCAGAAATATTGGAAGAGCACAGAGCACATATTATAGCAATGAACCGAAACACCAAAGCATTTAAACGACGAATTTAAATCGAAAGAAGAATGAGCAATGAGCAACAGCAACGAAAACGAACGAATGAAGAGAATCGAACGCACGACTAAAGAAGACCGAAAGGCAATTCGAAAAGAAATGCATATGGATCGGATTGGATTGGATAGGATAGGATCGGGAATTTGTATGTGCGTTTTAGTATATTTAAATAGGCGACAAAATTGAACGAAGAGTTGAACTGAGAAAGAATTTCAAAAAAGAACTACAAATAAATTAAAACAAAAAAAAGAAACGCATGGATTTGCCTGTTGGCTCGCATAATAATTGGTTTCGGCTTTAGACCAGATGAAAAGAGAGCGAGAAAAAAAGAAAAATTAACACGCATCCACGGAATGAAAAGAGAGGAAACGAACACAGAACACAGATAAATCTAATGGATAAATTTGCATTGATAAATAATAATAATTGTTCGAAACGCGTTGAAACAAAAAGTAAACGTTGATCGTTGATATAGTCATATGTATATGGTTGCAATGTGCCATGTGCATGTATCTGTTGGCCTCAAGAAATCGAAATTCATGCATATTCTAATTGGTTCAAATTGAAGGCGATGAATCTTGTGGATGGTACATAGTAGCAAGGACAGACATCGCAGACAGCGTTAATCAGTAGCATTTTTATGGGAAAATGAACAACACGATTCTCTCAAAGTGATGAAAAAAAGAAAAAAGAAAAACGAAGCAAAACTCATTCAACTTTCAAACGGTTAAAACATGTTAAATAACGAGTCAAGTGAATAAAAATCAGTCTGATACTGTTTGGGGGGGTGATAGACGATGGCAGACAGTAGATCTGATCAGTGTGTAATGCATTGCAAGATATGGCTTTATGTTGCCATTGACACACGCAATTTGCACAAATTACAATATTTCAAACTTGCGATAATACCATAAAAGCCACGAAATCTCTATGGGATGCAAGACAAATGTGAAGGAAAATCGTCAAAATGTCATTTATTTCAAAAGCATTTGCCTGTTATTGAATGTCTTGCAGCGATTACGTGACCGACTTTCTCGGCATTTTGATTAATATTTGAAAAAAAAAAAAATATAATAGAAATGATATAGATGTGCTCGCGCAGCGTTAAGAATATTCAGTTATTAATATTGAATATGAATACTGAATACGCATAGTTCATGACATCGCTTTATTATTCGAAACAAAATATGTATGAATAGTAAATGAATAATAAAAACCACAACGATGCGATGGCATCAACAGGCATCACAAATATCCAGCTATTCACAACGTATTGAGCATTGAATTGATATGCATGCTTAGATGCTGTTCAGCCATATCTTATATATTCCGATTCTTCGATGTGACACATTAAAAGATTTCTTGAATGATTTTATTTTCTTCATTTCAAAATCATCAATGTAATCATGTGTGCTTACAATCCCATTCAAGTGATACAATACCATACTCGATATATTTACTTGAATGCTTGTCTACTGATATACAAATCTTTAACTTATTATTAAATGACACCAAATTTCTTACGCACGTCTTTCGAAACCGGCTTAAAATCAAAACAATCCAATACCGAACTCGAAACGGAAAGATTGAAGATGAAAATTTAGAAACGCAAATTCAAATACAATCAATCGACATTCATGTATATTCATAGACCGAAAAGAGATAGCAAATGCTATTATGTTAAGCCGTAAATCGTTACCATTTTGATATTCTTAGTTAATAGAAGAATGCTTTTGCATCGTATCAAGAAAATATGATCACATCATATCGTTTTTAGTTGACAGTTTTGCTTTATAATCCAATCACATTGAATATTAAGTCGTGCCGCATTTTTGAGTCAGAATTTAGCTGTTTAGAATTATGGAACCGAAACAATGAAAAGATGTTCATTTGCGTATTTGAATAGGTTCATTCTTATTCATTCATTGGTTATTAGTTATTACACAGCCAAAAAAAATGTTTGTTATTGGGCTGGTGATATCATACGAGGTGCCAAAACATACTTTCGATTTCATCTCTTTCTTCAATTTAACTTCAAAAATCTACTTGAAATTCCAATTGAACCAACAATTCTGCTTCATTTGAGACCAAAAGTTCAAATAAATTATTATTATTCAGTATTCTGAATTTTTGTGAAACAATTGGGCTATTTTGTTTGTAATTTAGCTATTTTGCCTTTTGTCGATGAATTCAATGTCTTTTGTTCGATTTAAATACAATTATAAAATAATCAATTGTTTTGTAATAATAAACTGCGCATCAATTGTAACTCTATTCAAATAATCGACCATCATTTCAAACGCATAAAACTCCTAAAATTGATATGGTTTCTCGTCAGTATTCAGCTGTAAATACGTGCATCGAATAAAGATTTTATTATTAATTTAGAAGATAAAGAGTAGAATGTTGCAACTTGTTCTAATCCTATGTCAGATTGCCGTGCATGTGATTAGTGAAAATGTTGCCGAGTCAATGACAGATTGCATCCAAACAACTGGCGTCACACCAAATGTGCCACTTTTGAGGTAAACACTAAATATGTTCGCATTCAATGCTCATAAATTGGATCACTTGTTAACATCTCATGTTATCCAATAAATCACTCAATAAATATATTCTCCGTTAGAATTCCGTTGACGAAATATGAACATTTTGAAAGCAAAAATCGTCGAAAGAGACGATCATCAGGTCCAGGCATCTGTAAACAGATTGGTGAATGGCTACAAGATAACACAAACCCGACAACATCAATGAAACCAAACGGTAGATTTTTAAAATCACATTTTAAATTCATAATTTGATTTTCATCTGAGACAATTTTATCTACAGAAATGCTCAACATGATGGATGAAATGTGGGCATTTGGAAAAATGCCCGATGAAAATTCTTTGCCAATGGAAAATTTACAAAATTTGAAAGATGTGAATGGTCATCCATTTTTAATTTTCTATTGTCCGTGAGTGGTTTAATTTTTAAATAGATTTTATTTTAATTTTAAGGTGGCCTACATCGGTCCAATTTATATCGGTTTACCGAATTCCCAAAAGTTCATGGTGAAGTTTGATACTGGTACATCGAATATTTGGGTGCCATCAGTGTTTTGTCATGGCAAACTTGAATGCAGTAAGTTTTCACACATATTTTGTTTAGTGAATGTCAAATTCATTTCATGTATAAAAACTGAATTTAATTTTTTTTTTATTTTGAACATAGAAAAAAAGAGAAAATACAATGCCAGACTATCGGAAACGTATGAAAAAGTCGGTAAACCATTTCACGTAAACTACTATAAACGTACAATAAAAGGAATTACATCGCAAGATCACATTATGGTAAGCGCCAATAGTTTTAACTTTTTGTCAATAATTATCGCCGTTTTTTTCTTCGAGATAATAATCATCGCGTGCTTTAGATTGCTGGTTTGCCAATTGAACATCAACCATTTGCCGAAATTACAGAACTACCTGGTGGAGTATTTTCCCGATCAATTATCGATGGAGTTTTTGGTCTTGGTTTTAAGGAAATTTCAGAATCTTCCCCGAAAAGATCGCCATTCGATCGACTTAAAGCTCAAGGTTTGATTAAACAACGAGTTTTTTGTCTTCATTTGAATGATCGAAAACATAGAGTCGGCGGTGAATTGATTATTGGTGGTTGTGATGTTGAAGCGGATTTTTATGTCTGGATCACGAATCCGAACTATTGGCAATTTCATGTGTCTTCAATTCAAATAACTCGACAAAATCAGAAACATAACAAGGAACATAATGAAGGATCATTTCAGCCGCAAAAAATATTATTCACAGCATGCGAACATGGATGTGAGGCACTTTTGGACTCTGGAACGAGTTTCATATGCGGACCGCCCAATGAAATCGAAGCTATAAATCGCCATTTCGATGCATATTTCGACCAGAAATTACAACAATATGTCTTGCTCTGTGACCAAGAGAATTTACCCGACGTTGTTATCAACATTCAAGGCTATGAAATAATATTGGAGCCCAATGATTATTTAGTTCCAGTTGCAGTAAGTCATCAAATGTTGTTAATTGTCGTTTACTAAACTAATATTTTCGATTTTTGAATTATGCCCTGAATAGTTGGGAGTCTGTACATCTGGATTTCAACAGATTAATAAGGTGGAAAATGGTTTATCATATGACTACGTTTTTGGAGATAATGTACTTCGACGCATTGTATCTATATTTGACATGGAAAAGAAACGAATTGGTTTTAAGGCGCTGAAAAAATAATGCAATCTTCTATTGTTTGTGGACTGCCCAAAATACTTTTGAATACTTTTAATTGATAAATATTTTATTCTTTTTATTATTTAAATAGATTTGGATACGATCTCGAAATTTTTCCCTGATCCAAATCATTCGTATCGAATAAAAAATCAAAGTCCTAATATTTGACGCCAACAATCCGGTGAAAAGAAAAAAAACTGATGACTAACTCAAACAGTCCCATATCGCAAGACCGTAGCGGCTGACAGATGACATGAATCATATATACAAACACACAGTAACCAACCGATTATCACAAAATGGATTTTTCGTTTAATTTAAAAATAGTTTTGTTCGACAGTGAAACATTATTATTGGCATACGATATATTTCAGACATCGAACAATCATATTATCGGCGATTTGTGGTGTGTGCGTTTATTTTTATCCAATTGCCATTTGGTCATGACATAAAAAAATCGAACAATTCGACAAATCATTTTTGTCGTCGAAAATTCAAAAATGAAACATTTTTTGCTGTAATCCGGTTGATTTTGTGTCAAATCCCAAAAATTGGGTGATTTTGGTGTTTTCATTCAATAAAATATAAACGATTAAATGAACACAAGCGAAATAACAACCGAAAATTTAATTTTCGGATTAAAAATTCAGAGGAAACATTTTTTTCTTGCCTCAAACAAAGTCATAATTCAAATTAATAGAATTTGGAATTTGAAACTGTAATGGTTGTGCAACGTTCAATCAAATAAACAGTAATAATGATAATTCAGCCATAACCCCGTAACAGACGCGTAATAATAATCGATTCATAAATTGGTTATTCTCAAGAATGTTTCCTGTATGTGATTGCATACAGCAGGGGTCACAATACAGCTGCTACAAGAGCAGAAAAAAAAAACACACACACAATCTTTCATATTTCGAATAAAGCAAAAATCAACTGTATTTTAAGCAGCAATAGAAATGTGGGTGGAATTTTATGATACTTTCGCTATATTACTTTATCCATCTGAATGCATTCTGTTTGTTTGATCGTCGTTGCGGCTGAATTGATATTTCTTTATGAATTTGTTACTGTTTTGTATTTATTATTATTATTTTGTGTATGATCCAAATAAATAAATAAACGACTTTCGGTCTATTTCCATCAATTGAACCGATCACTTGAATGTTTGAACATGGAACATGAACAAAATAACTTTCCATTTTCTTGATGTATGTCTTGTTTCCATTCATTCCGCGAACATCGATTGAAACTCAAGGAATTATCTTATCGAAAAGAGAATTGAGAATGTCTAAAACGGACTGACATTTTTTCATTAATGAATCAAATAAACTAAATGGAACCACATAAAAACGCATGTTCGGATGGATATTTTGACACGGTATGTTTGAATATTCCATAAAATCGAGTTCCCAATTATTTTCGGGCATGAAATTTTAACACTGTATTACTGTTTACCTTTTTAAATGTGTTCCAACTTCAAACTAATTACAAATATAATGGTTGACTTTCATTTAACCGACAACAAAAGGTTATATTTATTAACTTTAACTGGATAAACATTCACCGGGCTATTCTACTGCACACACTGCACACACTAATGGAATTTCGATTTCTAATTAAAACAATGAAAAATTGAAAACAAAATTTCATGCATTCAATTTGGCTTGAGAGAAAAAACTATTAAAATTAAATCGTCCGATGCGTAGAACGGAACATCTCATTTGAGTAATATTATTACTATGGTGGTAGTCGATCGGGTGCAAATGAAAAAAACGGATGCATGTAAAAA
>GL501495.1:727862-737912 GCA_000149185.1 Mayetiola destructor
GCATTCTTAAGTGATACCAAAAAAACGAATATACACGAAAAATATTGATGCAAACAAACCGATGTGGATAACCGTACAGAGTATCACAGATCTGAAAATTCAACAATAACAAACATTGGGCCGAGGCCTATATCTGTTTCAGTTTGTTCTCATACATTTGGACATCGCTTTGAATTGCCTTATGAAACACATATATTTGTATACATTTTGTGTTTATACAATAAGAATATTCTGCGTTCAAAATCGATCGCACTTTTCATTCATTATCACATCTCATTCATGCATTCCCATTTCTCATGTATGCAAGATATGCCGGCAGCCGGGATTTTTGTCGATCATTTTAAACACACAAATTCAAATTGAATTAGAAAAAAAATGGTCCCAATCGTTTCGAGTGAGGGAAATGTCCGATAGCAGCAAAACCCATGAATTACTTCAATATCTATCAAGTTTCATTGATGGGCGTACAACGTTTGATAAACGAAAAAAACAACAAAATAAAATTATTCTTTGCAAGACATGCGTCCAGAACGAATGGAGTCTGTGGTCTGTGAAAGTTTGGCCAATTCAAGCGTATCGAACGCATCCGCATCGCAAAATATTTTTAATTTTAATCATGGCTTTGAACCGTATATACTCTGTGAACCGAAATCCATTTACCATGGACTATGGACTATGGACCATGTACAATGTACAATCATCCGTGTGAACGATACGAAAAGAAGAAGAGACGCATTTTAATGCAGAAAACCATTTAGGATAATGTGCATTTTTAATGTTTGATCATTTTGTTAAATGCATTACAGTCATTGTGTGTATTACGGTCCAATTGTATTCCAAATGAAAATAGTGGAGTGTGTTTTTTCCCCGTCATCTGACTAAAAACTGTCGTTTAAACGGAAATTCAGTAAACAAAGTTGTTTGACAAGCGATTTACAAAGTTGTTTTTTATGTTTACATTGCGATTCCTGCATGACACACATATAAAATCAACGATGCAAGATAGCACTGAACATCGCAATGTTAAGCATAGCGATGCCAATTATTATCAATTATTATTTAAACTCCAATCACTCAAATAAATGTATATGCAGAAGATGATGTTAGCTGTTGTGTTAATTGTATAAATGCATTTTATCAATATTTCATTTATTTTCTTTAGTTCATCTTCGTCATGTTCGGTCTCGGCCACAATGCACCCCGTATACGGTATTCGATCGAAATGTCTCATAAATAAAGTAATTATCTTCATTTTTTTATGGAGTCACAGCAGAAAATAAAAATTTTTGATTTCATGTTACAACAGACCGAATGTATCAGTCTGTGGTTTTTCTCGCCATGCATTCGACACTGCAACATTGTTTAACAGTTTTGTATATTGTCTGTATCTCGTGAATAATAGTTGTTGAGGTTTGGATGGCGCCAATATACGCACGTGTTAATATGTCGATTTGCCAATGGGTTTTCCATCGTTCATGGATAGTGAAAGTCATCGATTAAAATTTTTCATTATTTTTATTTTTTGCACGCGACATTTGAAACAATTTTATTTTCATTCGAATCAATATACGATTGATTTATCGATTGACACATCATTATATTAACATCGGGCTTTTTTATGGGAATTTCGTAAATTATTATTCTTTTCTTTTTTGTTAAATTTTAAATATTGCCATACAAAGAATTACCATTCGTCATTCTCTTGTCTCGAAAATGGTAAAAGAACAGCTGCGCTGGCTTCAAACTCCACAAATTCAAGATTCAAATAAATTCGTAATGTGATTCGAAATATGAAAATTACGAAATTTATATTGAACAGAAGTTGTGTCGACAAACGACAAACTAAATCTCCCATTTATAATATTATTATATACATGAATTCAAACGTCAAACCGTCAATTGAAACAGATTAATAACTCATTGATTTGAACATTTTCCTAATCCAAACAAAATTTAAGTTTTCATTTTCGAATTTGAAACCGAAAAAAAATATCAGATTATACAAAAATACAAACGAAGAATGCAACCAATCCATCGAAATGTCAATAAATAATTTTGTACCAAAAAAAAAAAATGAAATACGCGCCAATATACATTAATAACTAATGTTCAATCGCAATTTAAATTCCGATTGTTCGCTTAGCGAATGAATTGAAATTCACTGTACAAGTTTTGTACAATTTGAATATTAATTTCGGTAAGCTGAGAAAAGTCTTATCTTATTAGAGGTGGCATTTGTTAGGATCTGTTTCGATGTGATAGAAGCGAATTCTAAAGAACCAAGCATTAGCAATGCATTTCAATAGAATACAAATTGAATATTTGAGTCGGTGTTGTTCGATTGAAAATACCGCAAGCCAAATTGTTCACTTCAATTGCAAAGCTGAGAACACTGAACAAACATCCAAAAACGTATGCAAATTATTGATAAAATATTTCAATTTCAAATCAAATTCGAACAAACCTATGAATCACGTTTCTGGTTGTAAAGTTTCGTTGTCCTGAGTTTTGGGTTTCGATCGAATAGATTAAAGTTTGAATGAGATATATTTTGCTGATGGTTGTTAGCTGTTAGTATAAGATTATTCAGCTTATTTGGTGCCACTTTCCGTTTGTTTCATTCATTGATGAATGTCAAATTAGGAAATGTGTATGCCATCGTATTTTTTCGGCGTCACAAAATCCAATTAGGAAATTTGGGCAAAAAAAAACTTTGAATGCATTTTTGGGTGATGATAAATATTCATTCATATACACGAAGGAAAAAACTCTCACTTAATGATGATGCATGAGCATCATCGTTGCCATAAATTTTATTTATTCATTTGCTGAAGGACAAAACCATCAAAACGATATAATTAATGTTGAAAACTTGGTGAGATCGTAATTTTCAACATGAATATTGTTTAAAGAAAATCTTCACAACGATTTAGTACGCAATTAAAACTACCATAATTATGAGTGCAATTTCTCGCAAAAACGTTTTGCATTCACACATTTTATCGCTGATTCCAAAGAACCGAAAATAAAATAAAATTGGAAATAAAATTTCGGATACCGCGAGCTTGGAGCCAAAATAGTCATTTGTTATTTTATGATTGTGATTATTTAATAGTTCGCATTTTTGAATGCCATTTACAAATTTCAACCATCTCGGATCTCAGATCCCGGGAGAGCAGGTGAAATTTGGTGTATTTTTTTTTGGGAAAAGTATGAAGAAAATAGACTTACCGTCATGTATTCATCCAAACTATGCTTCCAGTTATCCGAATGGTCGATCAATTGATTCCATTGCTCCGATAGTTTAGCCACTTCACGTGAAATGCTACGTGTCAATTCGCGATTTTGTTCTTCGGCTGATGGATAACGTGAATCATTATCCAAAGCTATAAATTATTGTTTATTGGAAATCATTTGGAGAAATTAATTATTATTCATCGTAAAAGACTTTTGTATTTCTTACTTTCTGTATCACTGGTATCCGAAATAGGTGGCTCACTGGCAACATATTGTTTTCCACTTAATAAATTACTTTCAACGATGGATCGTTTATCTTCCAATTGACGTCTGAATGCTTTATGATCATCCTGCGAAAATGTGTAAAATAACGAAAATATTTAGTTTTACTTAAACGCGCACAAAAAAAGCCCTCCTCTATAATAACGAATCATGCCTGAAAAAAAACGTTGGCGTCTCCATTTCGAAACTTTGAAATGAAGCAAGCGATGAAATACATCGCAAACAACAACTCATCACAACGGAATGGTATGGAATGAATAAGACGATTGTGTTCCGCTCCAGTTATGGAACGTCGAATGGAAAAACTTTTGAATTCATTTCCATAGTTTTGTCCTTTTTATGTTCTAATTTTGAATCTAAAATGAACACTTTCAACTTGCTACTTGCATTTAGGAAGATTTACAGTAAATATCAACATTGAAATGATTCCATAAAAAGTGCTATGTTCTATCACGCTGTTTGGATCCAAAATACTGAACATATGTATAGTTTCAATTTGTTTGTGCAATTCATTGGTACGAATACAATCGTACAAGGCAAAGAAAAACTTATGGGGAAAATTGTTTCGTGCAGAATGCATCAAATGAAAAAAAAAAACATCAAATCAAATGGATACGTTTTTCTGTGAAATGATTCTTCCATGTCGGCGAATTTAAATAGTTCGACAAAGAACCAAACAAAACTGTGAAATTCTTGAAAAAAAGATATTTTTGCCAAAGCAATCGAATAATTTAACCATAGAATAAGTTTTTCCAGAATGAAATATATCGTTGAAACTACTTGATGAGACATTTTATGGTTGTTCCACTCAAATTGGAATTTGTCACCAAATGCAAAATGAAACATTTTTCAAATCCATCCTACCATGATAAGGTGGCGCATAACGAAATCTGTATGTGCTACAGGGCTTTAGCATGTGACCAATATGATCATGCTTTAACTTACCAATTGCTTTTGAAGACTGGCTGCATCACCGCGTAATGGTCCGAGACGTAATTGTGTTAGTTCGGTATCTTTACGAATAACCCATTCGGTCAGCTCACGCAATGATAAAAGCAATGCATTCCAATGTTCTGAATTCGATTCCAAACGATTCCTGGAAAACAAAAACCAAAACAAATCGAAAAAATTTAAATTTATTGAATGGAAAATACTGAACTGGATTGAACTTTCAAAAGATTTATTTGTTTTCATTTCCGAAAAATGAATAATGAATTTATGTAAAGCTTTTTTCTATTTTTCTCTCTCTCTCTTTGTAACAAAGGTGAAGTTAAACTACAACATTTCGCATTTTGAATTGATGGTGGTCGGATGCCATGTAAGTGTATCGTATCGATATGTTTCACCTCATGAAATCGAATTCACATTCGCAAAATACCAATAAAAAGTTTTCGCATGTTGGTATTTCAATTTATCTGTAACCAGTTTCAGATGCGATATATAAACAAGTGCATCGTAAAAGTCTACATGACATTTATTTTAATAGATTTTGGCATTGCAAAATGAAACTATTTCTTTTATTCTCTATGAGATGCGAGCACAGAATCACCGCACCACATCGCCCAATTCTCTTTGCATAACTGTAAACTTTCGGTCGTGTTGTGAAAGATTGGTGTGTTCAGTGTTCAGTATAACGGGGTTTCAAAGTAACTTTTGATTCTTGAATATCCGAAGGGATTTGGAAATTGTTTTTTATTGCGTTTCTTGCTATTTCATCCCACCGAATGATATTTTTTGGCTTTTCAACAGTTCAATATGTTTACAAGATGTATATCAATTATTAATTTGGTTACTTTGTTCAACAAAGTTTGTTTGAAAGTATGGCATTGATATGACAACATTTCGAGACCCAAAACCTAAGGCCATCACGGAAAACTTTCTTCAGTTGATCAAAGATTAACACATCTTTTCGATTCGATTATTATTTTTATTTGTGTGCTGTATTAGCATTTAATATTTTGTTATTCGTTATTCGTCATGCACGTACAGAAAAGTTTGTGCGGTTGGTGTTGAGTGTTCAGTGCTTAAAAGAGACTTTATATTCAACCAACATTTAACCTCAAACATTAAACTCCATAAATAAGCTAATTTCGGAAAATTTTACCACATATATCATGAACTGGATGGTGTATTTGGATTCATATTACGTCTGTGACTATGTGAGATGCGAAAAAAATCAAATATTCAACTTCCATTTTCAAAACAATTGTGAATGAATCCAAATCTGAAAATCCATTACCATATACAATTCCGGATCACCGTTTGTGGACTGAATACATTTTTGTGAGTGCCCAAAACGCCCAACATTGCCTAACTCCTGTTCGAAAATCATATGAAACCGGAGTTAACCGAAGCTAGCTAAGTAAAACAGATTGGATTTTGCTAATATAAAATTGGTTTATTTCACTTGAATAATTTGACCGCAACCCAGACAGATGTGGGTATGATGTGAATGAAAAACAATCACACACAATATGCAAATCAACATTGAATTTGTAAGTATGTGCCACCGTTCAAATGGGGGAAAGGGCTCGTGAAAATTGAAAACCCATCGCATCGACAATGTATACGAATGGAAAATAAATTTCAACAAAGAACGATTGGACTACTACGATCAATGTATCAACTGGCACATTTGTGTCTAACTCGATTTCCTATATCAATATGTGAACAGTTTTCAAGCAGTAAATGTGAAATAAATACTACCGAGATTGATCATTTTTCAGCCAATCAAATGATTCAATTGATTTCCTATGCAATGGTACTACGTATGATGACCGAACAGGATAAAATTCAAAGTACAAACTGGTCTTTCCGGACTCATATATTTTTAAATTCAATTCGCAACATTTACACAAAAGAAAATGTTCTTTCAATGAACATTACACATTTCTGCTCCATAATTCAGTGAGTCAATTTTCAAATAGAAAATTTTCCAATCGATTTAAATCCAAATTTCGTTTAACATAAGCTAAACAATCAAAGAGCACATTGGTTTGAAAGCATTTGGATAATTTAGCCGGAGAATGTTATCGTAAGGAGTTTGGTGAATGTGGCTTTGAATGTCTCAAACCAATTCGTTTTGCTTTTAGTTCAAACGTTTCAGAACAATTGTTTATTCATCTGGTGCGTCTTTATGTTATCGTATATATATTCAACATTCATTAGTTTTAGGATAAATGTTCATAATTTAGTTGAATATTTTATAAAATGCAAAATATGTTACCAAGTCAAATATATTGTTCATGCGACAAATACAAATCTATACGGGAAAATGGTCAAATCTGCTCTTTTGGCATGGTAACTAAAGTGTGAGCAGTTTTGAGAGTTAATGCACTTCGTTTATCTAATTAAATTGAGCCACTTGAATATATGCACATAAACGTCTATCTTGATTATGTATCCGAAATGTTTTCAATGTATCAAAGGCTCATTCATTTTTTTTTTTGGCCGATTATCCGATTGCTTTTGTGCATTCGTTCAAAACGAACAACAAACTTTCTAAAACTATTCATAAATTTCTCTGCCCGGAAAACAGAGAGCAAAAAGTGAAAAACTTTTCACTCATGAAAATTGTTAACAATATATATGGAGAATAAACAACAATATAAAATAATTATCTTTGTATAAAATCGTATGTGATTGTCTGGCATCGCATTTACATGATTTAAATACTCAACGAGTATAGGCTACGACCGACCAAACAGCATGTGTGTGTGTGTTTGTGTATATTTTTGTTTTTTTTTGTCGTTTATTTGTAAAATTTTCCCTCTGCATATAGTTAGTTGTATGTGCCATTAAAATGTTGTCTCCCTAAACCAGTCCACTTTACTGCATTCCACAAACAGATTAAATGCAAACAATTCTTGGTCCTGAAAACCTGGTACACCTGATATCTGATGCAAATTTCTTGATACAAAACATGCCATAATTCGATTTTCAGTATGCGGTTTCGGTTTTCAGAATTTCTTTTTCGTGATATTGTGTCGACAACGTTTTGTGTATGTATTTTGTGCCCGCAGTTTTGTAAATTCGCAATCTTTGATGGAATTTGGTCGATGAAGTGCTTTGAGCTTTGTACTTTTTACTGATAAACACAAAATGTCTGGGCATTGCTTCATAGTTCCAAGAAAAAGAGCAATTGCATAACTATTTTTAACTGAATCAAAAGTGTGGACATTCAATGTCCAAATTTTCAGGACCCACAAACAAACAAAAAAACAAAACAAACAAATAAAAACATTAAATAAATCGATGATGAATTCATGCGAATTTTCGAAAATTGTCTGAAATTCAATTATTGCCAACTCGGATTGTGTCAGCATTTCCGATTGTGATTTATAGATTATTATTATAACATCGGCCATGAAAAAAACGAAATATTTGTAAATTGAATTAATTGCAATGAGCAATTTATGTGAAAATTCGTGTGGAATATTTTTGGTGAATATCGAACAGTAAAAATTGTTTGAAAGCTCATTTTGCTAAATTTAAATTCCACTTCGATGGAAATTTTTTAATAATAATAATAATGATTGTCAAATGATTCATTTAAATGATTCTCTAACAACGCTATTCAACGAATAATATAGTAGCATTTGGACTCGTAGTTTTGATAAATATGATAATTTGTAATTTGATTGTATAATGCATAATTGCATAATAAAACGGAAAACAAAATGTGATTATTTTTCAAATTTTTCAATCCAATTCTGATGCTATTTTAATTTAATAAATTCTCTCAAATGCGCACGCCCTGTCGCTGGTGTCGAAATTCAATATTTGTTCGCCGAATATGTGTGCTGATTGCACGTTTATTGTTTCCATTTTATGGTAAATTATTGGCGGTATTTAGCATACAATCCATTCACTGTGGCACTATAATTAAAATTGTGCGGTTGCACATAATATTCCACCGTTGCCATATTTTTCCATACTAATTTCAACTACACCGAGTGCAATTTTCCTTAATCTTTTATAAATAATTTAGTATTTTTTCTCCTCTCATAAATCGAAAAACTTTTCTCAAAGAACTTCAAATCGATTCCGCGCAAAAGGTTAGTTAAAATCCCAAAGAAGGGTTTCTTCTGCTACCAAATATATATAATATTATTTATTATTCAAAAACTTTCAATATAGAAAATGTTTTGTGAAACGCACCTGATTGCGATACTCTTCGATTTAAGATGATTCCAACGATGGTTCATTTCATCGAGACGACGTTGTAACATAACAGCATCCTCTTGTGATGTAAGCGATCCCAATAATTTTCGACCAGTTCCATCCAGTCTATCGTATACCACACGATGTGTTTCAATTTCCGATTGTAAATCCTATCGAAAGAATGAAAACAACAAAAAAAAATAAAAAAAATGTGTTATTAATGTGTTTTTGCGTAGCCAAAACGCTTGCATCTTAAAATTTCAAGTGTTGCCATTTTTATTTGAAAGGTGTTTCGAGTTAAAAGATCATAATTCTTGCTGTTGTAGCAAATATCTACAATCGCACGCACACATGAGCATCATCTTAGAAGATTAAACATGTTAATGTGAGACATTTTATAAAATATTAAATAAAATACATATTATTTTCAGTCAATATGCTATAGAACATACCAAAATGGTTTGTTCCTTCCATTCATCTAATTCTGACCAATGAAGGAAGCACGAAAAGTATAAAAAATAAAATATTACCGTTAACAAAGCACTAAAAATCTCATACAAAATTGAAAGGTAAGTTGTTATAAATTTTATTTTGTTTGTGTGCAGTGTGTGCAGTGTACAGATATTGTTTTGTACTCAGTCATGTCGTCTGTAGAGAACATGAAACGATGGTGAAAGAATACGGCTGTAAGAAAAGCTGAATATCCGATTGCCATACATTTTCACCACTTCATTGGCATTCCAGCACAAGATATATTGTACAAAAAATAAAAGGAAAATCAATGCCAGCGATGCGAAATGTAAAATATTGTATGTGTACATGAATATCGTTCTCTTCATATATCCATACAATTGGTGCAGTTGAAGCAGAAAACGGTGAATGCGGCCCATAACAAAAAAAAAAGGTGAAACACAATCTCAAGTTGACACTTTATAGAATGGGCAAAAAATGCAAAAAAAGAAAAAGGGCACCGAGCAAACGTGCAACATTCAACAAACATATGTTCGTTAGCACAAACAAATTCATTTGGAACATTTTGTCCTGATTCATTTTATTTGTCCTGTTTTTCTTTCTAATTTGCGGGCGACACATCATGATGGAAGAAATGATTTAAATATGTCACATGAAAAAAAGAAACAACGTCACTTTGATATCACATTTGTGAAAGACAGTGAAAAAGTGAAGACTGAAGAATGCATAAAAGTGTGATTTGCGTTCACATTCATTTTCGCTTTCAATGTTATGCCCAGGGATTCACCATTCAACATCTTCGATTCAGTCACTTGTCAAGTGAAAGGAAAAATTTCTAAAGGCATAAAATCCTTACACACATCACATTCCGACACATTGATATGGGCTATTAAATGG
>GL501495.1:769877-780098 GCA_000149185.1 Mayetiola destructor
TGGTCTTTGATCATAGATCGAAATTTTTGTGAAAACCCTAATGTTCAATCAGAGTAATGTCTTGTTAAGGGGAATCAATTGTTCAATCAAATCATCTTCGATTGTCAAGTAAACACATTTTTTGAATGCCTTCCCGGGATGTTTAGCAATGCTGCGAATCAAGCAGCCAAAAAAAAAAATAATAATTTCCCTCTGGCAATTGAACGAACATTCAAACGATTCATTCCTTTTTCTTCGGAGTAACGGAGGGAGATCGATTCATATTTAACAAATATTTCGAGCACTGATTGTATGCCATCGGCTACGAATCCAGTTTATTTAACAAATCGAAAGAAAATGAAGCCAATTTTCCGTGTGATTGACGAGAACAATGTAATTATTATGTATCTTGGATCATGGCCATGGAAGAATGAGACATTACTTGAGATTTCAAGGTGACAGACACGCGCATATGAAATAAGCGCTTTTGTTTAACAAACAAAATTACAAGAGAAAAACACACACATTTTTTTTTTTGCATTTTTACAAAATTATCCATTCAATTGCAACGACATAGGGATTGTGTATTACAACGATTCGCTGTTGTTTCGAGCGATTTTCATATTTGTTCGTGATTTCCATCTGATTTTGTCATTCTTGTCTTGATGGCATACAACGAATTATTTTTTTTTCTGCTTCGTTCGCGTTTTTCTTTTCGTTTCGTTTCGTTTCGCTGAACATAGTTTAAGAATGGAGCAACAAGAAAACTGGGCGGGTGCATGAATGGAAAGACTATGTCGCTTGACTATGCATTCATTCAATGAAGGAAACTGACATCGAACAATAGATCGGAGATAAGACAATGAAAGTTGTTGAGAACATGATGGAAAGAAAAATAACGGTAAAAATTGATGGCATTGGCAGGGCTCTGGGTTTTTCCAAACCTTTTGCCTTTCATTTTTCATGAAAAAAAAACAAATTTGGTTGTACGAAATTTGCTTCAACGGAAAACTTCAAAATTGGATCGATAGTGTTGCGTGCATTCTTTTCATTCGCGCCGGAAAAAGGAAAAATAAAATAATAAATAATAATAATTCAGATTGGAGGTGTTCAAAGTTTCAAGCTTTCGGAATAATATTGAATTATACAAAAGTTATGGCAAAATTAAAATTTGTTGAGAACATTGTGTAAATTAGCATTTTAATTGAAATTGTTTGAAAGCGAATGAATGAAATTGAATTGTTTGAGCTCTAAGCTGGGAGCTCTGACTGAGCACTGACATATAGTAGTAAATGTAATTCAACTTTTGATCCGCATATTGGTTGCTCGATCTAAGTTTTAAGCCTGCATGATTCTGTTGGGATTGGACACTTTACACAAATTATTCATAAATTATTTTCACTTTTCAGTCTCTAGATCCTGTTTCAAATAACTTCAACAGAACCATCTGACAAAAGTTATACACACAATGGAGACAAATTTTACACGAAGTCGAATTGTTATGCCGAACCGAAAACAATGCTACATAATTGAAATTAACTCGGCATTGCCGGGCTCGTATACGGACAACCAGTTTAGGACTGTGACGACGATTTCCTTCGAGTCTAACTCATTTTCTTAAGAGTTCACACATTTTGGGAGTTAAGCCATTTCTCCAGTGTAGAAAGTATGAAACGAAACTCAAAAAAAAAAGGTTACTCCATAATACCTTTGTGACTTCTCTGAAAATCACTTATTCAGTGTTCGTTTTAGATCATATACTGGAGTCCATGAACATTGAACATGAAATGCAACCACGAAATTCGAACGAAAATCGTTACAATGCATGCGACGAATGGAAAAAAGTTTAAGATTTTCGGTAAAGATGTGAAGAAAATCAGTTGACAATTAGTGAATTATGTGATCAAGAATTCAATGTTCCATGTCACGCAGGGATTTTCACTTTTTAAATTCCAATTTATGGTTTCGCTCACCGATTTCGTTCGAAAACTTTTTGCATCTTTTCAGCCACAAAAAAATGAACAAGTAAACCGAAAAGATCTATCAACAAAACCCCATCACCATTGAGAGCGAATTACGATTTATTATGCGTGAAAAGTATTTTGTATCGGGTTTTGTTTTGCTAATGGTTTTTTGCAATTTTGAAATTCAATCACGTATCAATTCGATGGCCGAAATCCAAATGGACATTCAACATTTTCATAAATGCTTTTCACAAACCGATTAATGGATCAATTCGATTTTGATGCCACATCGATAAATATGAAACCATTTTTTTTTTCATTATTAAAACGATTATTATTGAATCCGAACGACAATGTCATTTTCAATTTGAATGGGATTTTTCATTTGGATGAACATTGGCATTGAGCCTGAAAATGGTCAATAAACATCATTCAAATATCGTCAAGCCTGACCAATTGTCTCTGTATTACTCGCACAAATTTTTTTTTTTCATTGTTGTTGTGAATCACTCAACCGCTCAATGCACTGCTAAGTGATTCGATGAAAATGAGAAATGAAGAAAAAAAAAAATAACATTCCTTCAATTTAGGAGTTGATTGTATGGTTGAGGTTTCCACCTTGTACTCACATTGCCAAGCAAAAGATAAATGATGTCGTGTTTAAAATGGGTTTTTTCCATTTTGTCTTAAAACCACTATTCAATGGTTGCGTTCAAACAACATGACAACATCCAAACCTTTTTACATCATCATGAAAATTGATTCGCATGAAGAAGGAAAATTTCGGTTTTGTCATTCAAAATTCAAACGTTTGCTGGAAATATTCGTCGTCGTCGTCGTCGTCGTCATCGTCATAAATAATGCATAATGACTTGAATATTTTTCGGAATTGAGCCGAATGATGGTGCATCGGATGCACTTAACGTTTTTCATTTGTCAAAGCTTAAAATACTTTGTCTTTGGCATGTGTACCGAAAAAATATTTATACATTGGAGCATAAATTTTCTACTGAATCAAACGTATGTATATTTCTAGTTGAGTGTTCCGATTTCATCATAAGATGGCATATTGTATGTCTAAGGGCGGAAAGAAGTGATTTTTGAATATATATTACCATAAAAAATGGTTTCGTAATGCTTTTTAATATTTGTCTGAATGCAAAAAAAATAAGTTTTTATATGAGCGGCAAAAGAAAAACGAAAGATTTTAATCCGCTTTGGGAAAAAGTAAAACCTTTTTCTTTTTGTCATGCCATCAAGATGCTCTCAATTGACTGTCGAACGGAAACGGAAGATCGGAATTACTTAAACTATTTGGAGGAAATCGAATTTAGTTTAAAAATTGAAACTTCTTAACAAGTGATATTTTTGGCTCGAAATGATTATTATTCATTGCTCATTGTCAAGGAATCTCCAAAATGGTGAAGAGCAACAGGATAATAAGATCTGATATTATCTGATTCACCGGCGAATCATTCCAAAAAGGGTCAGGCATAGCTAACATTTGGAATCAACTACAGTCGTATGGCGCTTGAAATATCAATATAAATGAAAACCAACTTGCAACATTTGCAGGGAAGTTGACTATAAAATGCAATGCAAAACATCAGTATTAAAATGGTTGATAGTTGTGCATGACCAAATGCTTTTACAAATGAACAATATTTTTTCTAAATATTTTGCTAGCAAATTTGTAACATTGTGTTTGCTTATCGTTTCAATTTTGTTTGCTTTGTTATCGCTAAAACAACACGACGCCAACCAGCATCAACTTATTATGAACCCAACTGTTCATTAGTCAAATACATGGCTCATGGCCCATGGCAATGGCTATACCAAACAACATGTTTCTCAACTGAATAAATTATTTTATCGCAAACAGTTTTTTGTGATTTGAAATATTTCGACAGACTAAAAACTGAAATGCAGGTACCATGGCGTTATATTGCCCTTCTTGCCGAGAAGAAAACTCCTTTCTTCTTCAATATAACTCGAATGTAGGTTGCGCTTGAATTTGGTGTTTACATTAAAAGCTATGCATCAATGGGGGGGAAAGTAGATTGGCAACAAAAATTAAAATGAAACTGACAAGCAACAGTGAAAAAAAAATGATGAATAGTGAATACAGAATAAAGTAACCGATGCTTTCATAAACATTAAGGTAGATGAAAACCAAAAGGATTTTTGGTGTGGCTAAAAAAAAAAGATAAAAATCAATTGTGCAGCAACTGGAAAACCACACAAAATCATGAAGCAAACCATGGTTGCTGGAATGAAAAACTGAATAAGAATAAAAGAAATTTTTCGCGTTGCGCTGAAAATAAATTAATAACAATGATGATGACCAGTCGCCAGTAGAGTTATGGAGGATGATAGCCGATGATGGCTGAAAATCTATGTTTTGCTTGCATTTTCGTTAGTTTTCAACAAGCTTTAATGATTCACATTTACAGCGCTTTTTTTTCTTTTCATTTCGTTCGTTTAGTTACAATGTTTTCCATTGGCCATATTTCATCGAGCAAATACTTTTCTCCACACGCACACACACATTTTGCTCCTAAACGAAATTTGTTGTGCTTTTTCAAGTAATATTAAGCGGTTACTTTGTTGGACGATCCAATGGTTTTTTCATTAAAATTTTTTTATGTTTGTGTCTTGGTACCGGACTTTAGCTTTATTCTGTTACCTAAAAAGCCCATTTCTCAAACACATTTGCAGACAAATTTATGAAACAGTATAAGAAAATAAAAAGATATGAAGCGCCAGGGATCCATTTTTGCCCTCACCAGAGGTGAAAGTGGAGAAGAAAAAGGAGAAATTTCTCATTGTTTATTAATGAATTCATTATTATTAAATATCTCAATATTCATCTATATTTAATTCAAAACGCTTGAATCGAATTTATTCTCAACAAAAAATCAAATCGAATACCAAACATCACATACATTGTACAACAATGAAACGCAACGAAAACCCCAAATCGATGATGAAAACTTTTCCAAACTATTAATAGATAATAAAAACATAACGATAGGAATAATAAAAATTTCGTTGAGAAACAGGATGAAAAACGATAAAAAGGTCACAAAACTTCAACAAATTACAATGTGTTACGCTAAAGATTCAAGCATCAAGCCGCACATTTGGATCCAATTTTTAACCCGTAATCCAGTTTATGTGATGTTGTTCGACTCACGACTCATAATCCCAATATTTGTTTTAAAGTTTTCAAAACTTTTGAATGCCATTCATGATCGTTTCGTTTGTTCCCATAATGTTCATATTTGCGATAGACGTTGATTATGACGACAATAGAATGGTGCACGGTGCTAAATATTGGTTTGGCAAAATAGCAAGAACTTTTTCATTGCACATTTGGTGACATTGTCGCTTCAGAGAAAATAAAGTTTTTTTTCGGCGATTGTTCAATTTATTTAATGTCTTTTAATGAAATCAAATGATTTTCCTTTGCTTAAAAAAATTGGCTATTTAAACACAGAGTGCACTATACAGATATACGTTTCGATTTTGTGTCGTATGCCATTTGCCTTTTGCCATCCACCGTGAGTAGTAAGAACTTATATCTGGACAAATTTGTGCTCAAAATTGTGTCATAATTTTCACATTCACAATATGGGCAAATGGAGAAAAGGAGTATGACTTTTATGAATTTAATAGCCAGAAACAAATGTCATTTAATTTAACATTGACTGCAAGACATTTTTTCTTTCATCAGCGCTTGAGGCTCGGGCACATTCTCAGGGCACACAATTTCATTTGTGCAGTTTAAATGCGTTTGTTCATTTCAACATTTGCATCGAAAGAAGCACAACGATGATTCAAATGAAACGGTAAAAGTTTTAGTTTATGGGAATTTTTCTCTCTCAGATTGAGACTGGTGTGCCCGTTGGTAACATTTGTGTGATTATGATGGTTTTGAATTGTCAATTTTGCATTCAATTTTGTTGCATAATTGAGCCAATAGTGAATTTTTATTATTCTTTATTTCGGTTTCAATTTTTATTTCTCTTTGTGGCAGAGTTCTTCGTTGGCAATCTGATTAAAATTTGCTCAACGGTAATGTTAAGCCAACAACAGGTTGAGGTAGAAGTTCGGAAAATTATCACGATTCAAAACTAGTTAATTGAGAAAAAGCATATTCTGCAACACTTTCTCTCTCTCTCTCTCTCTCGCACAATAAACATTCATCTGTAATTATATTGTTATTATTTGCATGTAACTTGGGTAAGTATCTCATTGTCAAACATTGAATTCGCCCGTTACGTGGATTATTACGCATGACATAACGGAAAATCTCGGCTTATTTGTTATGCACACAAAAGTAAGTGGATTGAAAAGTGTTTTGTAGTTTTGTTCATTAAAAATTGAGTTTAAAATGCATTCCACCAGCCACCGCAGGCTTTAACCGATGTAAAATGTTTTTTTTTCTTCACTATTTTCCATTTTTAGGTGCACGTTATTCCAATTTGGAAATTGACATTATTGTACAATGGTTGTAATCATCATTTGCACTTTGTGCCAAATGCAAATGCTGTGCATTGAATAAACTTCTGTAGAATTTGAATTCATAATTTGTTTTTCGTTTCGATTCGGTCATAATCGCCAAAATTCATTAGATCTTTCCGGCTTTCCGGTGAATGTATATTTGAGCAACAAATACATTTTCAAATGAAGGAAAATCCAGCACTCCGGCACAATACGTGTAGCATGAGAATATAATAATGAAATGGATTGCTTTTATATGCGCCGTCTTGTGTAAAAGGGCGAATCGAATCCAAAAAAGTAATAGATATCAACCGCAATCCATTCAGCACTCACAGAACTTATCCAACAATAGAATGTCAAATCATAAATATTTCGAAATTTTGCCAGAAATCCAACATATAAATACTTGACATTCCGTAATGAATGGAACGATAGTGTATATTCTGCCCGCATTCGTAAATCCACTTAAAGCTTATCATATCAATCTTGATTGTATGATTATTATTTGTAATGTTGTCCTATTTCATCGCCAAAACGAACAGCATAGCATGCCTATCCAAGTGTAACAATAATAATAATAATAGTAATTTAATGATTACTTCAAATTTATTAGATCCATTACGTGAGATATGTGCCAAATTCGATGTTTGACACGCATGAATGAAACACAATTCTCTCATTACATTTGATAGTTTCTTAAATGAAAGAAGAAGAATGGTTGGATTGAGACGGGTCGCATTGCATCCGGAATTTCAAGTAATTGATCAATGTCGAAACGGAAGGGTGACATTTGAATTCAACAAATATTAAGAATTATTATTATATTCATTATGGCATTACATTGCTAACGCAAGAACGGACTTTATTCGAGGAATTGGCAATGATTTCAAATTAAAATGTTTTACATTTTTGGCACTGATTCAAATTGATATTTTGGAAACTCTTTATTTTATCAACTTGTTGACGTTAAATACTCTTGAAACTTGCCAGAATTAGTGAATTTTCAATTCATAGTACATTGTATAGGGCAGGGAAAAGTTAAAAAAACAACATTCAAATAATTTGGGTCAAAAGAAAACGGCCCATTCAGTCATGAGTTTGGTTAAAATTTACCAACGAAAATGTCTTCAATGGATTGCGGTCGAGATGAAAGTCAATGTTACCAAAGACCGGAGACCGGAAAATGCAACATTGGGAAAAAAGAACGGAAAACAGCCAACTCGATGAATATCTCTTAAACAAACAAAACAAATTTCGAAAAATCCATCGATGAAAATAAAAATTCAACTCCAATTTTTTGTTTCCAGGAAATTTTTTTGACCTTTTGTGTGACGGTGAAATAAAAGCGTCCGATTCGTTTGCAATATGTAATAGTTTTTTATGTTCATTCTGTGCCAGACACAATTTTAAATGTGTCCGTGTGTGTGTAAAAAAACCATACAGAATGCACACATTCTTCCGTAACAATGCATTCGAATTGTAAAATTCAATAAAATGAAAACGACTGAGGAAAATCAAACTGTTTCGATGCGAAGTTTTTCTTTCGGTTCGTTTATTTGAGTGTCAAACTTTTCTTTTTATTATTTCCACATTGAATCGATGGATTTCATTCGTTCGTACATTATCAACATTTAAAATTGAATATTGATTTTGCGTGTTCTTTCATTCGGCGAATGTGAATAATTGATTTATTGCCTTTTATTTGAGGAAAATCAAATTTTGGTTAATGAGAGCGCCGGTTTCATTAGTGGATATAACGATTTCAATTGGATTCAAGAGAATGGATTATGTAAGCTGTTGAAAAGGTCCTCATTTATCCGCAGTGAAAACTTTGCTTGTGTTTGCGAAAGTCATTTATTCTAATTCATATGATGGTGTGATAAAATTGATAAAAACTATGGAAATGTCGAAATATATTCGCACATCTTTTTTGCCATGCAAAAAGCAAACGAATAATAATTTTAGCAAAGCGTGTCACCCCAAACTTCGTGGGAAAATCATTTGAATCGTTCGCTATGCATCCACTTGAATCACTTGTGTTATGCTGTAATTTGTCGTTGAATGTGGTATTTACCAAATGACACCACTTTTCACTTCGTAACCATTTTCGATTGAAGCGTTGATGTATTCAAATTTGTATGTGAAACTTATCACTGACGACGATTCAGTGCTCGGGCATTTCATTTGTTTATTTCCCTCTTGAATAATGTAATGATTCAATTTATTTTCTTATCGTTTACTCTTTTTTTTCATCAAATGAAGTAGCAAAACATAATGAATCTAAACGATGGCAAATTTTTATTTTGCACAATCGAGACACGCATATGGTGATGAATGCTATTTTGTGTGGATGTTTATTTTGATATTTGTTTATTCAATTGCCGATTGAGTTTTGAATGTTTCAGTAAAAAATAGAGAATTTAACACTTTAGAATGGTGCCTAATTTGCAATGAATTTATTCCAAATTCCACATACAGAATATATTCAACGACATAAAAATGCTCTTATCCTTTCCGGTCCCCCAATTCGGTTGATATTATTTTCGTCGCAGAATGAAATAAAAAAAAAAGTTTTCGTTTTGATTAAATTCGCAAACGAATGAAGAATCCGACATAAGCCTCGATTTCAATGTCAATATGTCAACTTCGGGGAAAAAATTTAACAAAATGGATCCTGATGAAGTAAGAAGGAATGTAAAACTTTATTAATAACCATGCAGCAGATGAATTCAGCTTGTGATCATAATGGGATCGATGATTTCTTTGGTAAAAAAAAATTCATTACTTAATTGAATGAAATAAAATGTGTTTCGCTTGCTATTGCCATCATCGATTATTATTATCCTCAATTCACATTGGATGATAAATTGACAATAATTTGGTGTGTCAATGGATTCGAGGCATCAATGAGTAATGAGCAATCAATATGGTTTGGTGCGTCAATCGATTACTGTTTTTAACATTAAAATGACAAAAACTTGAAATTTTTGTCTTGCGGCTGTGTTAACGCAGTTGATATAACTCTCGAATTCGGCATTCCAGCGGATATACACAGCAATCATATTGTGCATGCATCAATAGCTTTGACAATATATCCTCATTCGTTAAACAAAATTGAATTCACGTTGTGGTTATGTATCGTCCAGCATGGATTGATTTATGGTTTGACAGTCAGCAGCTGAATGATTTTCCCAATTTGCTGAAAAAGTTCTTTCATTTCCAGAACCAAAAGATCTTGTTTTTTTTTTCGTTCATGAGCCGTTGACTTATGCGATGCCAATAATTGATATAAGCTACGGTGAATTAAGCAATATTTTCTAGTTGAATTATTTTACCAATCAAAATCGAAATTCACGATCGAACATCTATTTACTATTCCATGAACCGTGAATTCACTGAAGTTCAATGCTCTTGTGTCATTTGTAAGATCCATTGAAATGAAACACTAAAACCACAGTATGGCATTTTGGTCTGTTTTGGCTTCATTACAAATTAAACGGATTTACTCAATGGTTTCAATTACAATTCACAAGCCTCATGTTTATACGATAAACGAAAGTGCGACTGTCATTTTGCCACATTTAAAAATATTTCACTGAGTAAATAAATACATACAGCGAATTGTGGAGTCTGTGCTCACATAGATAATCCTGGTCCCTCTCTCTTTCTATCTTTCTCTCTCTCCCTCTCTCTCTCTTTCTCTCTTTTGTAGTTGAGAGTTGAGACACCGACCGGCAACCGACAACAGTATCATAGATGAAAAACCGTGTTT